>VMDR010027037.1:0-13754 GCA_007922815.1 Macrotus californicus
ACATATAATAAAATATATAAGCCTTATCATCTTACCTCTTCTCTCTTTTCTCCTTCCTCCATTGAAATGTCACGGTCTGTGACACTGTCGATGCAAGGTAAGTCTGAAGAAGAAATCACAATTTCTTCAGGCTCTTGCATGAACAAAGGTTTTTCCTCTTGCTGAATCCATTCTTGATATACTTTTACCACTTTTCTCATAGCTGCTGCTTCACAAATTGGTAATAAAAATGCCTAGTGAAAAAAAGACAGTACAGAAATAGCGATACATTTTAGCTACTTTTACTTTTCCAAAAACCACTAACACACACACTTCTACTTAGTTAAAAAATATGATATAAATAAGTTTTAAAGAATTAAAGTTAATCAATTCATTGTCAAAAAAGTCTTTTGTCTCCAAATAATTTATAAATACATTGAGATACAAGTGCTTTGGTAGAGACTGATTTCAAGTGCAAAGATTTCTTTCATTTATATTATCTGTCTCAAAATGAAAATATTCCTTGTTTTATAAAATAACTTCGGCAGAAACCAATATGGCGGCAGATTATGTAGAAGCTTCACTAACCTCCTTTAGGACCAAACTGGAATTACAACTGAATTATAAAAAAATCACCCTGAATAACCAACTGAACACACATCACCACACTGAGACTTCTAGAAAGTGCAAAGGCGCAAAAGGGCTGGCTAGGTTCTCATGGATGGCAGCTGAAATTCCGAAGAGATATTTCAGCACCGGAGGGTTTGCCCTGAGAAGTTGGGGGAAGGGGGGTAGAAGTGGGGGGGATGGGTAGGGGTGGGGGGGACTAAAACCCCAAGCCGGGTTCCCAAGCCTGGAGCACCAGACAGGGAAAGGAACCAAATAATATTCAGCTGTGAAAAGCAGTGAGGTTTCTGCCCACCAGGGAGAGATAGCTAGAGATGCAGAAACCTCTTGAAGGGCCAATACACAAAAATTCATTTGCAGCCACTAACCCTGGGCTCTGGCAGAGAGAAGGCAGAATGGACAAAAGCCATGTGAGGAGAGTCTGAGAAGGGTCAACCACCAGGATCCCTGTACTGAGTCACTTCCCATACTGCAGAAGCCAACTTTCTCAGGCAGAGCACTCCCCACCATTTGGCATCAGCCTGGGAATGGGAATAGGAATCTCTCTTGCCCCTCTCTGTGGAGCTTTAGCCAGAATGCTGAGGAGTACAGCTGGAGACTGTTTTAGTGATTAATCCTAACAGACATCCTGAAGGCAAAGGTGGATTTCTGCCAGCTTAGAGACATTTGCTGACCCTTCCCCAAGCCGCATGCTGGTGTAAGCTAGCCATGGTGTGCTGCATGGTTCTTTCTGCACAACCCCAGGCCCAGCAGAGGGAGCCACAAGCTGTGGATGCCAGATAGTTCCAAACAGGTTGCCCAGGGCCAGTCACAGGCAGTGTTTGACATAGATCTACATCAGAATTGTAGCAGATCTACCTAATAAATAGAAACAAACACAAAGAGGCAACCAAAATGGGAGGACAAAGAAACAGCCTCAAATGAAAGAACAAGAGAATCAGCCAGAACTAAATGGAGGCAAGCGATTTTCAGATACCAAGTCTAGAATAATGATTATAAGGATAATCAACAGCATAAAAAAAAGATAGAACAATAAAAAAAGAACCAGCCAGAAATAAAGAATGCAATATCTGAAATAAATAATACACTGGAATGAATAAATGATAGGTTAGATGAAGCAGAGGATCAAATCAGTAATTTGGAAAACAAAGTTAAAAAAAACACCCAAGCAGAGCAGCAAAAAGAAAAAAAGATTTTCAAAAATGAGGAGATTTAAGAAACACGATGTAAGTGTAACAACATCTGCATCATGGGAATACAAAAAGGAATAGAGAGTGAGGAAGGGATCAAGAATCTATTTGGAGAAATAATGACCCAAAACTTCCCTAACCAGGTGAAGAAAAAAGAAGCACAATTCCAGGAAACGCAAGAAGCCCCAACCAGGATGGCGCTAAAAGGCCCACATCGAGAAACATCATAATTAAAATGGTGAAGCTTAAAGACAAGGAGACAATCTAAAAAGCTGCAGGAAAGTAGTAGTTACCCACAAAGGAGCTCCCATTAGACTGTCACCTAATTTCTCTATGAACCATTTCAGGCCAGAAGAAGGTGGTGTGAAATATTCAAGGTAATGAAAAGCAAGGCTATCACCTAAAACTGAAGAAGAAATAAAGAGTCTTAGCCAAGAGAAAGCAAAAGGGCTTTCCTAACACCAAACCAGTATTGCAACAAAAGGTAAAGAAAGGGCTTGCTTTAGGAGGTAGAGCAGAAAGAAGTGGAGGCGGGTGAGGAGGAGAGGGGGGAGGAAAAGAAGTAGAAGGAAGAAGGAGGAAGAAAAAGGAAGGAGAAAAACAGAAGAAAATAGTTGAAAAATAAAACAGCACTAAATATGTATCAATAATCACTTTAAATGTAAATGGGTTAAATGCTGTAATCAAAAGACATAGGGGAGCTGAAAGGATAAGAAAATAAGACCCATATATATGCTGCCTCCAAGAAACCACCTTAGAATGAAAGATATACACAGACCAAAAGTAAAGGGATGGAAAATGATTATTTCATGCTAATAAAAAAATACACGCTGGGGTAGCAATATTTGTATCAGACAAAAACAGACTTTAAAACCAAGGCTACAAGAGACAAAGAAGGACACTACATAATCATAAACGGAACACTCCAAGAAAAGGATATAAGCCTAGTAAAAATTTACACATCCAACATAAAAGCACCTAAATATGTGAAACAAATCTTAATGGACATAAAGGGAGAGACTGATAGAAATACAGTCATAGCAGGGCATTTTAACACACCACTGATTTTGATGGACTGATCTTCCAGACAGAAAATCAACAAGGAGACAGCAGCCCTAAATGACACACTAGATCATATGAATTTAATTGATATCTTCAGAGCATTTCCCCCCCAAAGCAGCAGAATATATATATATTTCAAGTGCACATGGAACGTTTTCTAGGAAAGACCACATGTTAGGACACAAAACAAGTCTCGACACATTTAAGATGACTCACATCATATCAAGCCTCTTCTCTGACTACACTGCTATAAAACTAGAAATCAAGCACAGGAACACTGAAAATTATGCAAAGACATGGAAGCTAAATAACATGTTCTTAAACAATGAATGGGGCAACAATGGGATCAAGGAAGAAATAAAAGGATATTTGAAACAAATGAAAATGAACACACAACAACCCCAAATCATTGGGACACTGGGAAAACAGTCCTAAGAAGGAAATTCAGAGCATTACAAGCCTGTCTCAAGATACAAGAAAAAGCTCCAATAAACCATCTAACTTGACACTTAAAGGAACTTGAAAAAGAACAACCGAAGCCCAAAGTGAGTAGAATAAAGGAAATAATAAAGATCAGAGAAGCAATGAAACAGTCTAAGAAAATGATACAAAAGACCAATGAATCCACGAGCTCATTCTTTGAAAAAATAAACAAGACTGACAAACCTTTAACTAAGCTCATCGAGAGGACACAAATTTAAAAAAAAATCAAAATGCAAGAGGAGAAATAACAACTAAGATCAAAGAAATGCAAAGGATTATGAGAAAATATTATGAACAACTACATGCCAACAAATTTGACAACCTGGAAGAAATGAATAAATTCCTAGAAACATACAATCTTTTAAAACTAAATCAGATGAATCAGAGAACTGAATAGACAGATTAAACCCAGTGAAACTGAAGCAATAATCAAAAAACTCCCAACATAAATTCATGAAAAGCAGGGACCTACAGCCAAGATTGCTCTACTCAGCAAAGATATCATTTAGAATCGAAGGGCTGATAAAGAGCTTCCTAGAAAAGAAAAAACTAAAGGAGTTCATCATCACCAAACCATTATTATATGAAATGTTAAAGGGACTTATTTAAGAAAAAGAAGATCCAAAGTATGAACAATAGAATGGCAAAAATACATATCAACAATTGAATCTAAAAAACAAACAGCAAACAAGAAGAACAGGGAGAGAATCATGAATACGGAGAGCTTTTTGATGGTTGCCAGATGGGAAAGGGGTGTGGGAGAGTGGGTGAAGAGGTGAGGGGATTAAGAAGTACAGATAGGCAGTTACAGAGTAGCCATGAGGATGTGAAGTACAGTATAGGAAATGGAGTAGCCAAAGAAGATATACGCATGACCCATGGACATGAACCATGGTGGGGGAACTGCCTGAAGGAGTGTGGGGTGCTGCATGGAGGGGGACAAAGTGAGAAATATCAGGATGGCTATAATGGCAGGATCAAAAAAATATAACTTAAAAAAATAATAAAAAAATAAAAAGCTTACCAAAGGGGGGAAAAAACTCCTAACAAACAAAAGACCATCACAGGATAGCTTCAAAGGTGAATTTTACCAAACATTCTGAGAGGAATTAACACCCTTCCTTATCAAACTGTTCCAAAAAATTCAAAAGCAGTAAAAACTTCCAGGCTCATTTTACAAGGCCAGCATTTGTCCTAATTCCAAAACTGGATAAAGACACTACAAAAATGAAAGTTACAGGCCAGTAACCCTGAGGAACACAGATGCTAAAATCCTCAACAAAATATTAGCAAACCAAATACAATAATACATTGAAAACATCACACATCGTGATCACTTGGGATTTGTTCCAGGATGCAAGGCTGGTACAAGATTCGCAAATCAATAAATGTGATACACTATGAAAACAAAATGAAGGCTTAAAACCACATGATTACATCAATAGATGCAGAAAAAGGATTTGATAAAATCCAGCACCCATTTATGATGAAAATTCTCAGCAAAGTGGGACTAGAGGAAACATACCTAAACATAATAAAGACCAGATATGAGAAATCCACTGCTAGCATCATACTCAATGGGCAAAAGTTACAATCATTCCCCTTAAGATTGGGAACAAGACAGGGATATCTGTGTTCACCTCTCTTATTCAACACAGTACTGGAAGTCCCAGCCACAGCAATCAGACAGGAAGAAATAAAAGGCATCCAAATTGAAAGGAAGAAGTAAAACTGTCGTTATTTGCAGATGACATGATATGGTATATAGAGAACCCTAGATATTCCATCAAGAAACCACTAGAACTGATAAAGGAATTCAGTAAAGTACCAGGATACAAAATTAATATCCAGAAATCAGTTGCATATTTATATGCCAATAATGAAATAACAGAATTAAGAAAATAATCCTGTTCACAATTGCTTCAGAAAGACTAAGATACTTAGATTAAACCTAACCAAGGCTGTAAAAGACCTGTACTTGAAAATTATAGGACACTGAAGAAAGAACTTGAAGAAGGTACAAATACATGGAAGCATATGCCATGGTCATGGATAGGAAGAATTAACATTAAAATGTCAATAGTACCCAAAGCAATCTACAGAGTCACCAAAATTCCTATTAATACCAATGATGTATTTCACAGAACTAGAGCAAATATTTCAAAAATTTATGTGGCGCCACCAAAGGCCCTGAACAGCAACAGTGACTTGAGAAAGAACAACAAAGTTGGAGGAATCATGCTACATAATATCAAACTATATCATAAGGCCAGAGTAATCAAAACAGCATGGTATTTGAATAAAAACAGACACACAGATCAACAGAACAGAATAGAGAGTCCAGAAATAAACCCACACCTTTAAAATCAATTAACATTTGACAGACGAAGCAAGCACATACAATGGGTTATAGATAGTTTATTCAATAAATGGTTTTGGGAAAATTAGGTATGTGCAGAAAAACAGAACTAGACCACCTTCTTCCACACCCAAGAATTAATTCAACATGGACTAAAGACTTAAATGTTAGACTTGAAACAATACAAGACCTAGAAAAAAAGTCTTGGCAGTAAAATCTCAAACACTGCTCATAGCAATATTTTTTTCTGAAGTATCTCCTCAGCTAAGGGATTCAAAAGAAAAAAAGAAAAAAATGGGACTATATCAAACTAAAAAGGTTTTGCATAGCAAAGGAAACTATCTACAAAATAAAGACAACCCACTGAAGGGGAGGACATATCCGCCAATATATCTGAAGAGGGGTTAATATAAAAATTTATAAAGAACTTACAAAACTCAACACCAAAAAAAACCCCCACCCAATTAAAACATGGGCAAAGAACCTGAATAGACACTTCTCCAAAGAGGACATACAATTGGCCAATGGACATATGAAAAGCCCAATGCCACTAATCATCAGAGGAATGCAAATTAAAACCACAATGAGATACCATATGACACCTGTCAGAATGGTTATTATCAATAAATCAACAAATGAGCATTGGTAAGAATGTGGAGAAAGGGGAACTCTTTTACACTGTTGGTGGGAATGCAGACTGGTGTAGCCACTGTGGAAAGCAGCATGGAGATATCTCAAAAAATTAAAAATGGAACTGCCTTTTGACCCAGTAATTCCACTTCTGGGAATTTACCCAAAGAAACCAGAAACACTAATTTTAAAGGACATTAGCACCCCTATGTTCATTGCAGTGTTATTTACAATCATCAAGATTTGAAAGCTGCCCAAGTGTCCATCAGTAAATGAGTGGATAAAACAATTATGGGACATTTTCACAATGGAATACTACTCAGCTGTAAAAAAGGAAAAGTTTTACCCTTTGTGAAAGTATGGATGGACCTAGAGAACATGAAGCTAAGTGAAATATGCCAGAGAAAGATAAATGCCATATGATTTCATTCAAATGTTGAATATAATGAACAAACTGAACTAACAAGCAAAATAGAGACAGACTCATAGATAGAGAGCATGCTGACAGCTCTGGTTGGGGGGTAGGGGTTTAAGGTGGTGGATGGATCCAGCAAAAAGGAAGCAGGACTCATGGACTTGGACTATAGTGTGGAGATCGCAGGGGAGGATGCAGGTCAGTGGAGTGGAAGAGGGTATCGGGGGGGATACGTGGCAATGGAAAAAACCACCATAAACGTAAATAAATAAGTAACTGTGGTCCTACAAAGCTCAATGTAAATACAACTTCTCATATCCATCACATGTGGTAACTTACAATGATTTTTTTATTGCTATTAAAATAAATGTTAATAATAAGGTTTTAATTGAAAAATAAGTCAGCCCTGGTTGGTGTGGCTCAGTGCATTGAGCACCTGCCTACGAAACAAAGGGTCATCATTTGATTCCCAGTCAGGGCCCATGCCTGGGTTGCAGGTCAGGTCCCCAGCAGAGGGCGTGCAAGAGGCAACCACACACTGATGTTTCTCTCCCTCTCTCCCTCCCTTCCCTTCTCTCTAAAAATAAATAAATATAATCTTTATAAAAAAAGAAAAAAGTTAAATTTGACTTCAAGAAGCAATAAAAATTACATGTAACAAGGCAATAAAGTTTTTCTAAAGTATATAAAAAAGTTACAGCTTTCTTTTTTCTTTTTAATATAACAAATAATAAGGCAAAACACTTAGAAAATTAAAAGAAATATTTTACAGTTATTCTTTCCTTGGGGTACTTTCCAGGTTTACTTAACTTTTTAAGAAGTATGTCCTCATTACAAAAATACTACATTTTCACAACAAAAATATTTTTTATACAATTCAGACATGCAAAAATAAAACAGTAAATATAGTTTTAATCTCACCAGCCAAAGTTCTTTCCTTATGCACGTTTGTGTTTATGTAATATTTTCCACTACACTTTCTATTTACAAATAATTTTTCTTTTGACAACTATTAATTTCAACTTTAAAATAAAACACAAAACCTTTGTAATGGAAAAAATAGAATGAAATAGAATGAATAGAACAGATTGAATAGAATTATTTAAAAAAATCACAAAACCTTTGCCTAAAAGCTGCCACTTTCTACTCCAGAATATCAGTAGGTGTGTTTAATAATAATCATGGGATTCAAATAATATTGTTTTATCTGAATAAAAGCAGCCAAAAAAATCAGCTTTTCAAGTGGATGAAAAGTTACTGTGCAATATCAACACATTATTTAATGTTCATAATCATTTATGTATCAGCTATTACTGATTCCCTAGCAAATTACATTACTTGGTACTTCCCTCCATCTGACAAACCCATCCCCAATTCTCACTCACATTCCAGTGGCTTAATGGCCAACGGCACGACTCTGATAATCGCTGCCTGCTCTGAGACTTCATTTTACAATTGTGTCAACAGCTCAGCATTCCTTAGAAAGGATCGATGTAAATAATTTTTAAAAGCTCAATCTCAGAGAAGTTCTATTCTCCTATACTGAAAAACTTTTTAAGTTACCATCAGAACACTATTTTCTACTCAATTTTGTTGTGAACCTAAAACTGCTCTAAAAAATAAAGATTATTAATTTTAAACACAGTTAAAATATTGGAAAATTTAAAAATATCAGTAATCTCTAGAGTTACCTGTGATTGTTAAAACTGTCACACCATGTCCCAAGTGACTTGATGAATTTACAAAGACCAGAGTGTATATGACCTTTGTCCTTACAGGCCCCCAAATTTGATTTGCCAACACACTAAAGACAAATCTCGAGGAAAGACTGGTACTAGCCACGGCTAAAAAACTCATGTATAAAAATCAGAATGCCAATTTATAAATTTACAATGAGAAATACTATCACAGAAACCAGAACATTCAAATCCACATACTGGCACTGTATTTCTCTATGAAGAAGCACCACTCATAATCAGATATCAATTATTAATTGATAATAAGGGAACCTGTCACCACAGGTGCAATTATTTGAATCTATAGGTCCAGCAAATTTTCTCTCTATAGATCTACATAAGGTCATCTCCAGTTTTATGGAAATAAAAAAAATCAAATATTTAATGGTAGTAGCTTAAGATAACCTAGTACAGTTTTCTAATAATGGGATCTAATTTACTAATAGTTAAAGCCCTCTTCTTCAGTAAATAAATACTAATAAAACATGTTGGTCTCTGTTATTCTTTTTTGTTAAATTGATTTGAGAGAGAGAGAGAGAGAGAGAGAGAGAGAGAGAGAGAGAGAGAGAGAGAGAGAAAGAGAGAAAGACAGGGAGAGAAACATGGATCTGCTGCTCTACTCACCTACACATTCACAGGTTGATTCCTGCTTGATCCCTGACCAGGGATGGATCCTGGAACTCGGGTGCATTGGGACGTTGCCAAAACTAACTGAGCTACCTGGCCAAAGCTCTGATGTTCTTTTAATATGCTCCCCTTATTACCCAACCCAGATCATGATGGACACATTCTTTAGGAGTTGATCAAATACAGTGAGCATTTAGCAGACATGGGAATTTTTTGTCTCCTTAAAGCAGTGGTTCACATTTTGGTTTCAGAACCCCTAGCATACTAAATGTTAACACAGATAACACATTGTTCAAAAAAAGAGTAGCACTATTTTTACATTTTCGCAAGTCACCTGGATTTTCATATCTGCTTGCTTCTATAGTCAATTAGACACAATATCACACAACAAGTAAGCTCTGGAAAACTACTGTATACACTTATGAAAGAATGAGAGTGAAAAAGATACATAAATCTTAGTATTTTAATAAAAATAGTTTTGACCTCATGAACTTGAAAAGATCCTTAGGACTTAACATTGTGTAATCCACTACCTTAAAGTAGCTTTGGGGGAAAAATTAAATTAAAGCATACTGGGTTTCCTTATAAAATAGGGGATTAATTTCTGGAGTGCATTATTCCTATTCTACTGGATACAGAAAAGAACTATCATTTCAGGTGACTGTGGCATTTACACTTTATAGTTGTATCTTTGTTTTAAACAAACATCCAGGATACAACTCACAATCATTACTTTGCTCCTGAACAAGCATTAGCTTATATAACAAACTATCTCAAGACCTGGCTCAAATCAAAGACATACAGACTAAAAATGAAGAAATGAAAAAAGATATTCCATGCAAATAGAAATGAAAAGAAAACTGGAGAACAAAACTCACATCAAACATACTAGACTTTAAAACAAAAATTGTAAAAAAGGACAAAGAAAGGCATTATATAATTATAAAGGGATCGATCCAAAAAAGGATCAACAATTGTACATATCTATGCACCCAACATAGGAGCACATAAATATATAATTATTAATAGACATAAATAGTAAAATAATTATAGAAAACTTTAATACCTCTCTCACATCAATAGATTATTTGAACCAAAATTTAATAATAATGGTCTTAAATATCACATCAGGCAAGATCAACTTAATAAACATACACAGAACATTTCATGCAAAAATTTCAGGACACAGAAGATTTTTCAAGTGTACATGGAATACTCTTCAAGATGGATCTCATATTAAGCCACAAAGAAGTCTCAATAAAGTCAAGAAGATTGAAATCATTTAAGGATCTTTTCAGACCACAATGGCACTGAAACTAGAAATCAACTACAGAAAGAAAACGGAAAAAACAAACAAAGATGTGCTACATAAACATAAATATGCCACTAAACAACCAATGGATCAAAAAGGAAATCAAACAAGAAATCAAAAATTACCTTGAAAACAAATGAAAATAAAAATACAACTTTTCAAAATTTACGAGATGCAGCAAAAACAGTTCTACAAGGGAAGTTCAGAGCTGTACAGGACCACCTCAAGAAATAAGAGAAATCCCAAATATACAATCTAACTCTATACCTAAAGGAACTAGAAAAACAACAAAATTCAAAGTAAACAGAAGAAAATAGTCAAGATCAGAATGGAAACAAACAAAACAGAAAATTTTTAAAAAACAGTAAAGATCAATAAAACTAAGAGCTGGTTCTTTGAAACATAAATAAACAATTATCTAGCCAAACTCATCAAGAAAAAAGCCCAAATGAAATCATAACTGAAAGAGAAGTTACAACTGACACCACAGAAATACCAAGAATCATTAAAGAATATTATGAACAATTATATGCCACATATTCAACAATCTAAAAGAAACAGGTACATTTCTAGAAGTACATCACCTTCCAAAGCTAATCCAGGAAGTGGAAAATCTAAACAAACCAATTACTAGCAGTGAAATTAAAGCAGTAATCCAAAAACTTGCAACAAATACAAGTGCAGGACTCGATGGCTTACAGGTAAATTCTATCAAACATTCAAAGAAAAATTAAACTTTGCCTTTTAAACTATTTCAAAATACTGAAGAGGAAGGAAAGCTTCCAAAGCATTTTATGAAGCCAGCAATACCAAAACCAAATAAAAACACTACAAAAAAAAATTACAGGCCATTATCTTTGAAGAACATAGATGCAAAAAATCTCAACAAAATACTGGCAATCCCTATTTACCAATACATTAAAAGAATTATACACTATTAATCAAATGGGATTGATCTCAGGGATGCAAGGATGGTTCAACATCTGTAAATCAATTAATGCAATACATTGCATCAACAAAATAAAGGATAAAAAACATATAATCATCTCAATACATGCAGAAAAAGCATCTCACAAAATTCAACATCCTTTTATTCATAAAAACTCTCAACAAAGTGAGTACAGAAGGAACATATCTAAACATAATAAAGGCCATACATAACAAACCCACATCTTTATCATAACCAATGGTGAAAAACTGAAAGCCTTTCCTCTAAGATTAGGAACAAGACAAGGATGCCCACCATCATCACTTTCATTCAATATAGTACTGGAAGTCTTAGTCACAGCCAAGACAAAGAAATGAAAGCTACTGAAATTGGAAAGGAAGAAGTAAAACTCTCATTATTTGCAGATGACTTGATGATATATAAAAAACCCTAAAGACTCCACCAAAAAACAGGTAGAACTAATACATGACCTCAGTAAAGATTTAAGATACAACTTCTAGCCAAGATGGAGGCATAAATAGACACACTGTGCCTCCTCGCACAACCAAAAAAAGGACAACAATGAATTTAAAAACAAAAAACAACCAGAACTGACAGAAAATCGAACTGTATGGAAGTCCGACAACCAAGGAGTTAAAGAAGAAACATTCATCCAGACCAAGTAGGAGGGGCGGAGACTGGCAGCCCAGGTGGAGAGGACTCGTGGCAAGGTGGTGGCTGGAGGATTGGGCGGTCTCACACCCTTGTGTCGATACACCGGGAGAAACAACTGGGGAGTGAGATAGACCATGCAACCCAGAGTTCCAGCCCGGGGAAATAAAGCCTCAAAGCCTCTGACTGAAAACATCTGTGGGGGTTGAGGCAGAGGCAGCGGCAGCAGCAGCAACTCCCAGACTCACAGGAGAGCTTGTTGAAGAGACCCACAGGGTCCTAGAGCGTACACAAGCCCACCCACCTGGGAATCAGCACCAGAAGGGCCCAATTTGACTGTGGGTAGCGGGGAAAGTGACGGAAAACTGGCAGAGAGCTGAGTAAGCACCATTGTTCCCTCTTGGACCCTCCCCCACAAACAGTGTCACAACTCAGGGACATGGGTTGTCCTGCCTGGGTGAACACGTAGGCTCCGCTCCTTACTACGTAACAGGCACGCCAAGACAACAAAAATGGCCCAAATGAAAGAACAGATCAAAGCTCCAGAAAAAATACAACTAAGCAATGAACAGATAGCCAACCTATCAGATGCACAGTTCAAAACACTGATAATCAGGATGCTCACAGAATTGGTTGATATGGTCACAAATTAGATGAACAAATGAAGGCTATGCTAAGTGAAATAAAGGAAAATATACAGGGAACCAACAGTGATGGGAAGGAAACTGGGACTCAAATCAATGGTGTGGACCAGAAGGAAGAAAGAAACATTCAACCAGAACACAATGAAGAAATAAGAATTCAAAAAAATGAGGAGAGGCTTAGGAACCTCCAGGACATCTTTAAACATTCCAACATCCGAATCATAGGGGTGCCAGAAGAAGAGGAAGAGAAAAAAATTGAAAACTTATTTGAACAAATAATGAAGGAGAACTTCCCCAATCTGGCAAAGGAAATAGACTTCCAGGGAGTCCAGGAAGCTCAGAGAGTCCCAAAGGAGTTGGACCCAAGGAGGAACACACCAAGGCACATCATAATTACATTACCCAAGATGAAAGACAAGGAGAGAATCTTAAAAGCAGCAAGAGAAAAGGAGATAGTAACCTACAAAGGAGTGCCCATAAGACTGTCAGCTAATTTCTCAAAAGATACCTTCCAGGCAAGAAGGGGCTGGCAAGAAGTATTCCAAGTCATGAAAGACAAGGACCTACATCCAAGATTCCTCTATCCAGCAGAGCTATCATTTAGAATGGAAGGGCAAATAAAGTGCTTCCCAGATAAGGTTGAGTTAAAGGAGTTCATCATCACCAAGCTCTTATTATATGAAATGTTAAAGGCACTTATCTAAGAAATAGAAGATCAAAAATAGGAACAGTAAAATGACAACAAACTCAGTTATTAACAACTGGACCTAAAACAAAAACAAAAACAAACTAAGCAAACAACTTGAACAGGAACAGAATCATAGAAATGGAGATCACATGGAGGGTTATCAAAAGGGGAGTGGGTGGGGAGAGAGGGGGAAAAGGTACAGGAAATGAGAAGCATAAATGGTAGGTAGAAGATAGACAGGGGGTGGTTAAGAATAGTATAGGAAATGTAGAAGCCAAAGAACTTATATATATGACCCATGGACATGAACTAAAGACGGGGAATGAGGGTGGGAGGGGGTGCACAGGGTGGAGGGGAATAAAGGGGGGGAAATGGGAGAACTGTAATAGCATAATCAATAAA
>VMDR010027038.1:0-13757 GCA_007922815.1 Macrotus californicus
GTAGTAAGGGGCGGAGCCTTAGGTGTTCACCAGGACGGAGCAGCCACATGGTTGCATTGTGACACTGTTTGTGGGGGAGGGGTCTGAGGGAACAATGCTGCCTGCTCTGCTCTCTGCCAGTTTTCAGTGACTTTCCCCACTACCCACAGTCAAATTGAGCCCTTCTGGCGCTGATTCCTGGGTAGGTGGGCTTCTGTATGCTCTAGGACCCTGTGGGTCTCTCCAACAAGCTCTCCAGTGAGGCTGGGAGTTTCTCCTGCTGCCGCTGCCTCAACCCCCACAGGAGTTTTCAATCAGAGGCCCTGAGGCTTTATTTCTATGTGCAGGAACTCTGGGTTGGGTGGTCTCTCTCGGTCCCCAGTTGTTCCTCCTGGTTTATCTGCATGTGGGTGTGGGGTGGGCCGGTCCGCCAGCAGCCACCTCGCCCGGTCCACCAGCCACCGCCTCGCCACGAGTCCTCTCTGCCCGGCTGCCCGTCTCCGCCCCTCCTACCAGTCTGGATGAATATTTCTTCTTTAACTCCTTAGTTGTTGAACTTCCATAGAGTTCAATTTTCTGTCAGTTCTAGTTGTTTCTTGTTTTAAAATTTGTTCTTGTCCTTCTTTTGGTTATGCAAGGAGGCACAGTGTGTCTACCTATGCCTGCGTCTTGGCCAGAAGTCCTATCTACTTATTTTTTAGTAAACTTTGGTCATTTGTGTCTCTTAAGGACTTTGTCCACTTTATCTATTGTACATTGTCAAATTTATCAGCACAAAGTTGCTCATATTTACTTGTTATCCTATTAATATCTGCAGAGTCTGCAGTGATGTTTTCTTATTCTTTCATTGACTTTATTGGGGTGATATTGGTTAATAAAATTATATAAGTTTCAGGTGTAGCCTCTCTCATTGTTGATATTAATAACAGGTGTCTTGTTTTTCTCGTCATTCTGGTTAAAGGTTTATTAAGAAAATCATTCTTCTCCAAAAATCAACTTTTGGTTTCATTAATTTTTCTACTGTTTTCCTGTATTCTATTTTTATTAATGTCTATTTCCATTACTTTGATTACTTACTTTATTTGATCTTCTTTTTCCAGTGTCTTAAGGTGGGAACCAGTCACTGATTTGAGAACTTTCTTTTCTGATACAGGTTAGTGCTATAAATTCCTAAGGATTGCTTTAGCTGCACCCCTCAAATTCTGATATGTTATGTTTTCCTTTTCATTCAGTTCAAAGTAATACTTTCTATTTCCCTTTTGATTTCTCCTTTAATTCTAGGGTTATCGAGAAGTATGTTATTTAGTTTCCTAACATTTGGAAATTTTCCAAGGGTATTTTTGTTACTAATATCTAACTTAAATGCATTAGGATCAAAAACATACTATGTGTAACTGAAATTCTTTTGAATTTAATGAGATTTGTTTTATGGCCTACCTTGTTCTATTTAGCAAAAAAGTCCCAGGTATACTAGTTTTTTTTTCAAGTCCTCACCCAAGGATACGTTTATTGATTTTAAAGAGGGAAAGAGGGAGAGAGGGAGGGAGAGAGGAAGAGAAGAGGGGGAGACAGAGAGAAAGAGAGAGAAACATTGATATGAGAGAAACATCCATTGGTTGCTTCCTTTGCACGCCCTGACAGGGAATCAAACCTACAACTTAGGTATGCGCCTGGCCCGGGAATCGAACCCACAATCTTTTGTGTATAAGACAACGCTCCAACCAACTGAGCCACCTGGGCAGAGGTCCACTGACACTTTTTTAAAATGTGTATTCTGGTGTTCTATATATATCAGTGAGGTAAAGCTGGTTACTAGTGGTCTTCAAGCCTACTATATCCTTGCTAATTTTCTGCCTACTTGTTCTAAAAATTATCGAAAAAAGGTATTAAAAATCCAACTATAATTGTCAATTAGTCTATTCCTCCTTGCAGCTCTATTATATTTTTGCTTAATATATTTTGAAGGTGTAATTAGGTATATAAATATTTAGAACTCTATGTTCCCTGATGAATTAACCCCCTTTATCATTAGGAAATAACTTTTTTATCCCTGATAATATTCTTTGCCCTGAAATCTTTGCTATTAATATAACCACTCCAGATTTCTTTTGACCCAAGTTAGCATGGTATATCTTTTTCCATTGTTTTACTTTAAACATATATGGGTCTTTACATTTAAGGAATTTCTTACAAAACATAGTTGAGTCTTGCTTTTTTATCCAATCCAATTAATCTTCATCTTTTAATTAGGAAATTCAGACAATTTATATATATTTATACACACACACACACACACATTTTTTAATCCTCATCCAAAGATATGTTTATTGATTTGGGGGTGGGGGGAGAAACACCAACGTGAGAAACATTGATTGATTGCCTCCCACTCACCTCCCTTACATGCCCTTACTGGGATTTGAACCTGGAACCCAGGTATGTGCCCTGACCAAGAATCAAACCTGAAACCTTTTTGGTGTAAGAGATAATGCTCCAACCAACTGAGCCACCTGGCCAGGACAGATGACTTATATTTAATATGATTAATAATAATTATCATCTTGCTATGTTTTCCTTTTTTAATTTTACTTTTCAATTACAGTTGACATTCAATATTATTTTGTATTAGTTTCAGTTGTACAGCATAGTGGTTAAATAATCATATACTCTACAAGGTGTTCCCTGATATTCCAGTACTCACCTGGGACCACAGTTAAACTTCTAGTATTATTGACTATATTCCCCATGATGTACTTTATATCCCCATGACTATTTTGTAACTATCAGTTTGTACTTCTTAATGCCTCCAACTTTTCACTCAGTCCCGAATACCACCCCCTTTGGCACTCTGTTCTGTGTCTATGAGTCTGTTTCAATTTAGTTTGTTCATTTCTTTCATTCTTTAGATTCCACATGGAAGTGCAATCTAATGGTATTTGTCTTTCTCTGGCTGAGTGACTTATTTCTCCTAGCATAATACCCTCTAGGTCCATTCATACTGTTGCAAATGGTAAGGTGTCATTCTTTTCCTGGCCAAGTGATATTCCATTGTGTATGTGTACCACTATTTTTTTTATCCATTCATCTATTGATGGGCACTTAGTTTGCTTCCAAATCTTGGCTATTGTAAATAATGCTGCAATGAACATAGGGGTGCATGTATTCTTTCAACTTTGTGTTTTGGGTTTCTTTGTATATATATACCCAGAAGTGGAATCACTGCGTCCTAAGACATTTCCATTTTTAATTTTGAAGACCCTCCAGTTTTCCAAAGCACCTATTTGCATTCCCACCAATAGTGCATGAGGGTTCCCTTTTCTCCACATCCTCACCAACACTTGCTGTTTGTTGATTTTTTGATAATCATTCTGACAGGTGTAAATGATACCTACCTCACTGTGGTTTTAATGTGAATTTCTCTAACTAGTGACACTGAGCATCTTTTCATATGTCTATTGGCTATCTGTATGTCCTCTTTGAAGAAGTGTCTATTCAAGTCCTCTGCCCATTTTTTAATTGGATTGTTTAGGTTATTTGTGTTGAGTTGTGTGAGTTCCTTATAAATTTTGGGTAGTAACCCCTTATTGGATGTATCATTGGCAAATATTTTCTCCCATTCAGTAGGTTGTCTGTTTTATTGATGGTTTCCTTTGTTGTGCAAAAACTTTTTAGTTTGATGTAGTCCCATTTGTTCATTTTTTTCTTTTGTTTTCCTTGCCTGAGGAGATGTATCAGAAAAAATAATGTTGATAAGAGAGATGCCAGACATTTTACTGCCTATGTTTCCTTATAGGATTTTTATGGTTTCACATACTAAAGTCTTTAATCCATTTTGAATTTATTTGTGTATATGGTGTAAGAAGGAGGCCTAGTTTCTTTTTTTAAGTATATTTTATTGATTATGCTATTGCAGTTTTCCCAATTTTTTTCTCCCCTTTATCCCCCCTCTGCCCTGCATCTCTCATGGCTCCAGCATTCCCCCCCACTTAGTTCATGTCCATGGTTGTACATATAAGTTCTTTGACCTCTCCTATAGCATTCTTAACCTCTCCCCCTCTATTTTATGTTTATCAATTGTGCTTCTTATTCCCTGTACCTTTCCCCTGTCATTCTTCCCCTCCCACTCCACACTGAAAATCTTCCATGTGATTGATCTCCCTTTCTCTGGTTCTGTTCCTGTTCTAGTTGTTTGCTTAGTTTTTGTTGTTTTTTAGGCTCAGTTATTGATAATTGTGTTGTGGTCATTTTATTGTTCATGGTTTTTGATTTTCTTCTATTTCTTAGGTAAGTCCCTTTAACATTTCATATAATAAGCTGAGGGATTGATAATGATGAACTCCTTGAACTTGTCCTTATCTGGGAAGCACTTTATCTACTCTTCTATTCTAAACAATAGCTTTGATGGGTGGAGTAATCTGGGATGTAGGTCCTTGCCTTTCATGACTTGGAATACTTCTTGCCAGTTTCTTCTTGCCTGCAAGGTTTCTTTTGAGAAATCGGCCGCTAGTCTTATGGGAACTCCTTTGTAGGTAACTGTCTCCTTTTCTCTTGTTGCTTTTAAGATTCTATCCTTATCTTTAATCTTGGGTAACTTAATAATGATGTGTCTTGGTGTGTTCCTCCTTGAGTCCAATTTCTTTGGGACTCTCTGTGCTTCCTGGAAGTCTGTTTCCTTCACCAGATTGGAGAAGTTTTCCTGCATTATGTTTTCAGTTAAGTTTTCAATTTCTTGTTCTTCCTCTTCTCCTTTTGGCACCCCTATGATTCGGATGTTGGAACGTTTCAAGTTGTCCCATGGTTCCTAAACCTTTCCTCTTTGCGAATTCTTGTTTCTTCATTCTGTTCCAGTTGGGTGTTTATTTCTTCCTTTTGTTCCAAATCATTGAGTCCCAGTTTCCTTCCCTTCACTGTTGGTTTACTGTATATTTTGCTTTATTTCACTTTGGGTAGCCTTCATTTCTTCCTTCATTTTGTGTCCGAGCTCAATCAGTTCTGTGAGCATCCTGATTATCAGTGTTTTGAACTGTGCATCTGATAGGTTGGCCATCTCTTCATCACTTAGTTCTATTTTTTTTCTGGACCTTTGATCTGTTCTTTCATCTGGGCCATACTTCTTTGTCTCGGCACACCAGTCTGGATGAATGTTTCTTTAACTCCTTGGTTCTTGGAGTTTCATGCAGTTTGATTTCCTGGAATTTCTGGTTGTTTATTGTTTTTAAATTGGTTATCCTTTTGGTTGTGCAAGGAGTGAAGTGTTTCTACCTACGCCTCCATTTTGGCCAGAACTTGTTTCTTTTTTTCCCCATGTATCTGTTCAATTTTCCCAGCACCATTTATCAAATAGACTGTCTCTATATCATTGACTATTCTTGCCTCCTCTGTGAAATTTTAATTACCCATATAGGCACGGGTTTATTTCTGGGCTCTCTGTTCTGTTCCATTGATCTATATGTCTGTTTTCATGACAGTACCATGCTGTTTGATTACTATGGCCTTGTAGTATAGTTTGATTATCAGGTAGTATGATACCTCCAATATATTTTCTATTTGTCCTACTTGTTCCTTTTTCTGCCTTCTTTTTATTTATCAAATATTGCTTATGATTCCACTTCACCACCTTTGTTTTAACTGTTTTTAGTGTTTGCCGTGAGACTTATCAGAATCTAGCTTCAACTGATATTATACCACTTCACATATAATAACTGTATAACAGTATATTCCCATTCTCACCTCCTAACATTTTGTTATTGTTGTGTATTTTACTTGCAACATGTTACAAACTTCACAATTTTTTGTCTATTTGTTTAAACATTCAATTACTGTATTATTCAGGGTTCCCAGGAGAAACAACAAATAGGATGTGTGTACCAGGAGAAACAACAAATAGGATGTGTGTATATTCACAAAGAGAGAGACTATAAGGTATTCTATACCTTACAATCTGCTGTGTGCGAGCAGGCTCAAGACCCAGGCAAAAGTGATGCTCCAGCTGAAAGGCCATTAGGCAGGAAAGGACAAAGCTGCAGATGAAGTTCAAAGGCACTTCCCTCTTGCTCTGGCAGGGTTGAGGGGAGAAGGTGGTTCAGCCCTTTGTTCTAGTTAGGCCTTCAGATGATTTGATAAGGCCCACTAACATTATGGAGGACAATCTGTCTTACTCAAGTTTCCCAACTTAAATGTTAATCTCATCCAAAACACTCACAGCAACAATCAAATTAATGTTTGACCAAATATCTGGGAACCCTGTGATCCAGTCAAGTTAACACATAAATTAACCATCACTATTAACTTTTAATTATAATTCACACAGATACACACACAAAGGGAGCAGCAGAAGTAAGGCCTGCTTGAATGTGGTTGGTAGGGTAATAATATGGGTGTAACAATTTATAGTTTTAGTTTAAATATTTCAGCTACAATGTCATATGGTATGTTTGAATGTGATATTGTTATGTTACAGAATCACATGCTTATGATTTTGTAATAAAAGATTTTGTAATAAGATTTTGGGTGTTATCCATGCTGGATCCCTAACACACAACGTATATTATGTTATGTCATTATCATTTCAGGTAATCTTTTAATTCTAGGTTTTTTCTTTTAGTTCTTTAAAGATTTTGCTCACTTACATTGTTTCCAATGAGAAATGTGATGACATCTTTATCTTTGCCCCCCTGTAACATACTCTTTTTATCCTGCTACATTTAAAATTTTCTCTTTCATCACTGGGTTTAGTGTAGTTTTCATCATATTTCTTGCACTTAGGGTTTGTTGAACTATTGGATCTGTGTACTTACAGTTTCCAATTTTCAAGCTGGAAAATTTTTGACCATTATTTCTTCAAATACTTTTTGTTTCATCCCATCCCACTTCTCTCCTTCAAGGACCCTAACTACCACATATAATGCTGCATGGAGTTGTCCCACGGCTCACTGATGCTCTTTTCATTTTTAAAGTATTTTTCTGTGTTTCATTTTGCAAAGTTTCCCCTGCTCCATTTTCCAGTTCATTAACCTTTTCTTTTGCAATCTCTAATCACCTACTAATCCAAAGCAATGTAATTCTTCACCTCAGTCACTGTTTTCATCTCTAGAAGTTTGATCCGGGATTTTTAAAATATCTTCCATGTCTCTATTTGCCTATTTACAGACCAGTTATAATAACTGTATTAATGTCCTCCTATGTTTATTCTGGTCAATTCTGGGTTAGTTTTGATTGATTATTGTCACTATGGGTCACGTTTTTCTACCTTTTGCATGCCTGGTGACCTTTGATTGGATGTGAAACATTGTGCATTTACATTGTTGAGTACATACTCATTGTTTTAAAATTCCAATCAACCTTCTTGAGCTTGTCCTGGGATGCAGTTACTAGGGAGTAATCTGATCATTTGGGGTCTTTCTTTCATGATTTTTAAGGTGGGTCCAATGCACTAATCAGTGTAGGGTTAATTATTCCCCACTACTTAGTAAAGATTTTCCTGAGTACTCTATCCAGTACCCCATGAATTAAGAGTGTTCCAGTCTGCCTGGTAGACACAGGCATTATTCCTAGCTGAGCACCAGGAACTGTTCCTTATAATCATTTTGGAAACTTCCTCAACTTCAGACAGTTCTCCACAAGCACATGCGGATAGGGACTCTGCTGAAACCTCAGGGGGTGCCTCTGTACACAGGGGGTACCAGTGCTCTATCTCTGTACAGCTCTCTCCTCTCTAGTACTCTGCAAACTCTCACTTTTTTGTTCTCCCTGGACTCTCAGTTCCACTGCTCAATTCAGGGAGTCTGCTTGGCTCCACCTCTGTGAACCCTCTTTAAGATGGCCAGAAAGCTCTCTCAAGGCTCCAGGCTGGAGTAATCATAGGGCTCTCCTTGTCTGTTTCACATTTACAACATGTATATGCCTTCGCACATCCCTAGAGATCCACTAAGTTTGTCTTCAGACTTTTCTACGCTCATCGTCTCAGCCTCAGCTCCTGCCTTTCCCCACAATGCACCTTATGGTTTAGTCACACTTGATAACCTCCATTCCATTTTCTCCACACCTTTAGCTCATGCTGTTGCCTCTGCTTGAAAGGGTACACTCCCTTTTTCACGTGGCAAGCTCCAAGTCACCCCTCAAATTCCAGAACTATCAGCTCTGCTATAAAAACTTCCCTACTTCACCCCCCATCACAGGTCTTCCTCTGTACTTCTGTAATATTTTATTCATACCACCAATACACTGACCCCACAATATTACAGTGGTATGTGTCTGTGACCCCAATTTGCTTATGAATTGTTAGAAGGAATAGGTCTTTTTCTTTTTGTATCGCTGGTGCCTTATAACACATAGTATGCGTTAAATAAATGTTTCTTGAATGAACCATAAATCCGTTTATTCCTAAGTAGTTTCCATTTTTCCTGACCCTTCTGTTAGCTGCATATGCTGTTTCCTCATTCCTTTCCAGACTTCTCTCTGTTTATTCTCTTATTTAAAAGACTCGTAAGGAGCTCCAACTCCTAAAAATTCTGCTCACCTTGGAATCGCTTCAGCATTTCCTTCATCATGGGTACATGGCACTCAGTCTTCACCTGTAGAACTTCAAGGGAATAGTTTACATCCTGGTTCTCACTCCTAAAGAAAGTACAGAAGGCAGCTCTTCTTAAAAGACAACTAGGGCAGCTAAGACCCCAACTCCCATGTGAAGATTCCATGCCCAAAGTTTAGACAACTTCTCTTCTATTCCTCCTTGCAAAAGTGAACAGAATTCCTCCTCCACAGACCCTTAGGGTGTGCCCGGGCCTTGTTTCCCTTCTGCTCAAGCTGTATTTTTACCATTCCACTCAGACCCCCATAAGTAAGAAAGAATTCATACCTGGTCAAAAGACCTTTTGGATTCTGTTAAGAGAAAAAAGAAATAAGTAAGTTATGTACCTTCCTCTTGAGATCTGGTACTTAATTTTGTGAGCAGGTATTTTTCTGTCAGTTATGTTTGTTTATGTCACATGCGATCTCATGCTGCCAGAGCCAATGAATTGACACAATGTGTCCTTTTTTTCCTCATGTGACCCCTCCATACTATCTGACAATGTCCATCAATCCTTTCCTTGGAATCCTATTCTTCCTCCTTCAGCACTATGACATTAACTCTCTCCCACTGTTGCCAACTTCTCTGCCTATTCTCTTTCAATCACAGACAATAACAAACATTGGTGAGGATGTGGTGGTAATACAAAGCGGTTCAGCCACTTTGGAAAAGACTTTGGCAGCTTCTTGAAAAGTTAAATATAAATATACCATAAAGCCCAGCAATTCTGCTCCTACTATCTACTCAAGAGAAATTAAAACATATGTCCACACAGAGAATGGTGAACAGAGTCCATAGCAGCACCATTCATAATATTTAAAAGGTGAAAACCACCCAAACACCCATCAACTGGTGAAAAAGTAAACAAAATGTGGCATATTCTACAATGGAATACTATTCAAGAATTAAAATAAGAAATGTAAATGCAGTACTAATATATGCTACAATGTGAATGAACCTCAAAAAACATTATACTAGATGAAATACATACACAAAAGAACACATATGATTGTTTGTGTGATATGGCCAAGAAAGGAAAATCTATGGAGTCAGAAAGTAGGTGGTATGAGGCTGGGGGTAAGAACAGAGATTAACTGTAAACAAACACAAAGGAATCTTATGGAAATGCCCTAAAACTGGACTGTGGAAAGGACTGCACAGCTTGATGAAACTACAAATATCACTCAGTTGTACACTTAAAATGGGTGAATTATATCTCAAGAAAGTTGTTTTTTTTTTAAAGAAATATATCAAAGTGGTTAATTACCATTTGAAAAAGGACTCAACCTCATTATTCATCAAATGCCATCTACCTTTTGGGAGAAGGGAAGAGGTGCTGATGACTGAGGGCATGAGATAACATTACACATCATTTAGGATGGCAAAAATTCAGGAACTCATGATTTTAAGCATGGCTGAGGTTATAGAGAGCTGGATTTCTCACACATTGCTAGCTATGGTGTAAACTGGTATAGCCTCTGTGATTAGGAATTGCTCTCCTTGGTATATAACTGACAGAAAATGTATATATATGTGCACCAAAATAAGACATATTCAAAACTGCTTTTTTGTAACAGTAAACACTTTCTAAACAACCCAAATTTTGCTAACAGTAAAAATGAATAATATGTTTTCCTATATTGATATGATAGAATACTTTCACCCCTTCTGTATCCATGGTTCATATGCATGCAGTTGGTTGTATCTATGGATTCGACCATCTGCAGATGAACAGATGAAAATATATGTTACATTGTTGCTGACTAGGTAGTTAGGCCTACCATAGTTATACCTATACTAAACATTTATATTTTTTCTTGTTATCATTCCCTAAAAAAATACAGTATAACTATTTACTTTGTAGTAGGTATTATAAGTAATCTTCAAATGATTTAAAGTATACAGAAGGCTGTGCATAGGTTATATACAAATACTATGCCATTTTATAACAAGCAGTTGAGCACCCACAGATATGGGTATCCAAGGTATCCATGCCCCCATGGATACCAAGGGATAATGTATTATACAGAAGTGTTTCTGACATCAGCACTTAGGGCTGGATGAGTCTGCTGGGTACTGAAGGGGGAGGCATGTTCTGTGCATTACAGGATGTTTAGCAGCATCCATAGCCTCTACACACTAGGTGCTACTAGTAACCACCTCTGAGTTGTGACAACCAAAATGGCCTCTAGACATTGCTTGCCCAGGGAGCAAAATCACTCCTGGTTGAGAATCACTGCTATGCAGGGATGAAAACAAATCATCTGCTGCTACCTATGACAGTATGGATTAATCTCACAAACATAATGTTGAGCAAAAGAAGCCAGACACAAAAAGAGTGTATACCGAAAGAATCTTATTCAAAACCAGGCAAAATAAAACAGTGTGAGAAGTCTGAAAGGAGACTAGCTCTAAGGAGGAGGGAAAGGATATTGACCGAGGGTGTACAGAGGGCATCTGGGAGGCTACTCGTGCTGTGCTTCTGGACTTAAGTGGTGGTAACATGGGTGGGTCACTTCATGATAATTTGTCAAGCTTATGATTTGAATTTTTTCTCTATGGATTTTATACTCAACATGTTTTTAAACATGTTTATTTTACTATAACAATAAAAATATTGTCAAAATCTGTGGACACAGGTAAGCTACACTTAAAGATGAAAGTATAGCTTCAATATACATATGGTATCTAAATGAAATGATTTCCAAGATTTGTCTAGAACTTTTACAATTGGCTTGAGCAATGAAGTTCTAATCACATATCCAAACATATACTCCAGCGGAATCTTTGAAATAACACATTTAAAAACTTTTAAAAATACAGATTTAACATCTAGAATGCTTACAAAAAATGTATCAGCCAACAAAAGTGCGAGGTTAGGCAAATGATTAAAGAAGATGGAACTGGATTTTATAATATCAAAGCCTCAGAGAACTTATTTTACTAATATATCTATTCTTCCATTCTTTTATGTTTTCCATTTATCCCTTCACTTTCAGCTCACAACCTACTTCCATTCTTCTTAGAAAACATAGAAACACTAAAAATAAAAAAATATTCTGTATAGCTTAATTTTTTTTAATTTGAATGTGTTCCTGCAAAATACATAGTATTACTTAGGTTTATGTATTTTTAATTTATGCAATGAGTTAGAGTTCTTGTTGCATTCTGTTTCTTGCTTTTTTCCTTAGGTATTGTGTTTTTAAGATCCATTCCTGTTGCTATACATACATTTAATCCCTAAGTCCACTTTTTGCCAGTTCCCTCTTTTAGTAATGGATACCCAGGTTGTCCCCAGCAACATTACCACTACAAACAATGCTATGGTAAAATCATTATCTGCTCTTATCGTTATTGTTTTTCCATACTAGTTTTTGGTGTTTGCTCTGTAGCTCTTTACCCCCCTTCTTGAGTTGGCACGCTTAACTCATTTATACGAGTATTTATCCTTGTTTGCTGGTATATACAGGCTGGGGCAAAAGTCGGTTTACAGTTGTGAGTATGCAAAACACAGAATGTATTCTTGTATTATTATTTATTAACCACTGTATTATTTGCCACACTAACAACTGTAAACCTACTTTTGCCCCACCCTATAAAAACATAAATAAGACAAATAGAAAAGTCTTAGATATGCTTCAGATCTTAGATAAGTTCTTAGACCAAGTGAATCATACCTATCTTTTACATTAACTTCCTTTGAATAGTAAATGTTTGATTCTCTAATTGTAGAATGACAGTAGTAATACAATCACCACCAGAGAGAAAACATTTCTTCTATTAAATCCACTCACTAAGAAAGACATCCAGCTCTAAAGACAGTAGTTCAGTTAGCACTATTAACTAACCTCTCCCCTGCCTGTCTCACCTGAAGCAACTTCAGAGTGGAGCTCTGGCTTTTCTTCTCTACCTCTAGCATGAGCTTCTTTAAGGAAGTGGTCATCTGCTTGAGCTTTAATATGTTCTCAGCCTGTTTCTTCTTTGTCTCTTTTTCTTCTTCGCTCAGCCTCTGAAGAAAGAGTTGCTCTTCTTCGTCCAGGAAGTGGTGCAGCTTTGCAAATTGTGCACTGACTATCAGCTGCTGATTATTCATCTTGTCCTAGAACCACAGGAGATTGGCTCAGTCTTTGTTCTGCCTAGTCCTCACTCCTAAACTCCTTGCACGTGACTCCCCAATAATCCATGCTCCTGTTTTAATCACCTCCTCCAGAAAAGCTCCTGCTCAGCCCCCACAAATTTCCGGTACTCCTCTATTTACACTTACTTGATATCTTTATACTTGTCTTTATAGTATTAATTCATTCTTTGTAACATCTGAGTCTCTACTATTGCTACCGATGCCTTGTTTGTATACTTTCTAAACTAAAAAGGACGTTCACATCTACTATTTAGTTTAGCCCTCAGAACAACTGCTATTCAGTTTTGTTAAATCTTTAGATACGCATGTGTGCACACACATCATGCCTCCCAACTAGATTGGCATCTCTGAGAGCAAAGTCCATTTACTTTCCACAATGCCATGGACACAAACCAATTCCAACCTTAGGCAAAAGTAGGAAAGGGGCATCCCTTAAAGTAGATGGGTATGAAGTGTATGGAACTCACAGGTCTATACTTCCTGTTCCATCACCTTATCCTCAAAGGGGCCTGACAACTGATGGCATCCTACAAAGCTCATCCCAGCGAAATTACAAGAGCAGCTGCAGACTGAAAGGGTCTCAGAGACAAGAAATGTCCAACCACTTCTGCTGTTACCTTCCACTCTGTGGCATTCTTCATTTCCACATCCTGTAAATGTGTGACTTTCTCCATCTTGGCCATTAGACTATGTTGAGTCTTCAGAAGTTTCTCCTGTCAGCAGAAACACATATCAGAAAGAAATCATCTTTCCAAGTATCTTCCTTGTTCAAGAGCAAGTCACCTAATCCAAACAGGAAATGATTTTCAGAAAATGTTGAAGATGGTCACAGGGCATCTTCAGAATGAGAAATATTCAGGTCTTAAATACTCACAATACTATATAGAGTTTGCCTATTAAATTAGCAAAAACTAAAAATTGTTAGAGGATTAATAAATACCTAGCATGACAAAGGAGAAAGCCTCTGGCACTGTAATAGTAGGAAAGTATAAAGTTGCCATCTTTTTGAAAGGCACTGGCAAGATTTAACAAAATTTAAAATGTGTATAATCCTACTTCTAATAATCTATGCAA
>VMDR010027039.1:0-13752 GCA_007922815.1 Macrotus californicus
TAAAGGTTATTACTTAAGATTTTTTTAAAATATAATCACTAATGTGTATAAAATATGAACATGTTTTTATAAAAATGTAACTAAGGTAACTTAAACAATCAAAATATTAAAATAATCTCACATGCATATTTTCACAATTATCTTCTCCTAAAATATTCAAAATTATTTATAGGAAGAACAAGATTATAATTCACAAAAACTGACAGTGACAAGAGGGGATGGGGAAGAGAGATATGAGAGAAAAGAAGGGGAAAGATGTAGTCAAGTAACATGTATAGAGGAACCCTGGTAATGGACAACAGGGCGCAGACTGACTGAGGGAGCTGGATGTGGGGGTGGCAGGGCAGGGGAGAGAAATGGGGGAAAACTGGGACAACTGTAATGGAACAATTTTTTAAAAAGCAAAAGAAATAGAAAAAATTCAAATATAAAATATTTAAATAATGCTGAAATTTTATTTTTTAAATATTAAATATTTTAATAAAAAGGAAACTATTAGCAATTCTGACAGTGTCAATCTAGCTATAACTGATGTCATGCTTTAAGCACATTACATGGTATATACCTACATATATAAATTTAAGTGATATATAAATTGTTAAGTATTGCACAATATTAAGCTGCCTCCTGCAGATATAAATACCATGCTAATTGTGAGCACCTTCAGAACCAAAATGAAAGATAAAAGCAGCAAAAATAAAAATAGATGTTAGGCACTACTGGTAAAGGAAACTTTCTTAATAAGAATTGATGTCAGTCACGCTATCTGAGATTCAACAAGTTCATTTATCTAATTACCTAAATGCTTCTTCCACTCAAATGTGTGATAAAGGGCTAACACTGTGGCTAACGCAGTGCTGGTGATGGTAATGAAACGTAAGTGTATCAGTTCAATTCGTTGTACATCCTACACAATGTTTTATGTCTGTACATCCTACACAATGTTTTATGTCAACATATTTCAGTAAAGCTGAGACAAACACCTTTCCTACACCCTGAAGCTGTATCCATATCCAAAGAGCAGCAGCACAATCCATAAACTCACCACATTCAGAAAAAGTAGCCTTTTGTTTTAAGCACACCAAAAAGTAAAAAAGCATTTCCACAGGGTCTTAAAAATTTCCATGGGGTCTTAACAGATGACGATCAGGATGTTTAAGGTTCTTGGTTGCTCTGTCGGGACTGAATATGAATCATGAGAAACAGAGGTGCCCATATGTCCATCAATAAAGTGTGTGTGTGTGTGTGTGTGTGTGTGTGTGTTTGGGATACCTAGTCATCAATTAGATCTCCAAAGAAGTTTAAGGCCCAGGGCTGAGAACCCTTTTGCCTTGTTCAAATGGTGGTGCTGCCAGCAATAGAAGGGACTCAGATGTCAGTAAAGGTCCTATGACAACATAAAGAGAATTAATGTCACTACTAACAGTGGCTCTCAAAAGTTCCTATGCTACTGTTATCATGTCAAGAGAAACTTAAACAAAACTTCTTAAAAAAGAAAAAATACAGGACTTCCGGCCAAGATGGAGGCGTAGGTAGGCACACTGTGCTTCCTCACACAACCAAAAGAACTAGCAAAAGAACAACAACAAATTTAAAAACAAAAACAACCAGAACTGACAGAAAACTGAACTGTGTGGAAGTCCGATAACCAAGAAGTTAAAGAAGAAACACTCACCCAGACCCGTAGGAGGGGCGGAGACGGGCAGCCGGGCAGAGAGGACTCGCTGCAAGGCAGCAGCTGGAGGATCAGGACAGGCAAGGCGATGGCTGGAGACCCGAAGAGGCGGCGGCTGACGAACTAGGTGGTTCCACATTCGCATGCAGAGAAACCGGGAGGAACAACCAGGGAACAAGACACACCACGCAGTCCAGGGTCCCAGCGCCGGGAAATAAAGCCTCGGGCCTCTGATTCAAAACACCTGTGGTGGTTGCGGCGGCAGCACGAGAAACTCCAGCCTCACTGGAGTTCCTTAGAGAGACCTGCAGGTTCTAGAGCGTACACAAGTCCACCCACCCGGGAATCAGCACCGGAGAGGCCCAATTTGCTCGTAGGTATCGGGGGGAAGTGACTGAAAACTGGCAGAGAACGGAGCGGGTGGCACTGTTCCCTCTCGGACCCCTCCCCCACAAACAGCGCCACAACACAGCAACATGGCTGCCCCGCCCTGGTGAACACCGAAGGCTCCACCCCTTACTACACAACAGGCATGCAAGACTAAAAAAATGGCCCAAATGAACGAACAGATCAAAACTCAACTACAACTAATGACATCTGAGTCCCTTCTATTGCTGGCAGCACCACCATTTGAACAAGGCAAAAGGGTTCTCAGTCCTGGGCCTTAAACTTCTTTGGAGATCTAATTGATGACTAGGTATCCCAAACACACACACACACACACACACACACATTTTATTGATGGACATATGGGCACCTCTGTTTCTCATGATTCATATTCAGCCCCGACAGAGCAACCAAGAACCTTAAACATCCTGATCGTCATCTGTTAAGACCCCATGGAAATTTTTAAGACCCTGTGGAAATGCTTTTTTACTTTTTGGTGTGCTTAAAACAATACAACTAAGTGATGAAGAGATAGCCAACCTATCAGATGCATAGTTCAAAACACTGGTAATCAGGATGCCCACAGAACTGGTTGAATATGATCGCAAATGAGAGGAAAAAATGAAGGCTATGCTAAGTGAAATAAAGGAAAATGTACAGGGAACCAACAGTGACAAGAAGGAAATCGAGACTCAAAGCAACGGTGTGGACCAAAAGGAAGAAAGAAACATTCAACCAGAACAGAATGAAAAAACAAGAATTCAAAAAAAGGAGGAGACGCTTAAGAACCTCCAGGACATCTTTAAATGTTCCAACATCTGAATCATAGGGGTACCAGAAGAGGAAGAGCAAGAAATTGAAAACTTATTTGAAAAAATAATGAAAGAGAACTTCCCCAACCTGGCAAAGGAAATGGACTTCCAGGAAGCTCAGAGAGTCCCAAAGAAGTTGGACCTAAGGAGGAACACACCAAGGCACACCATAATTGCATTACCCAAGATTAAAGATAAAGAGAAAATCTTAAAAGTAGCAAGAGAAAAGGGACAGTTACCTACAAAGAAGTGCCCATAAGACTGTCAGCTGATTTCTCAAAAGAAACCTTGCAGGCAAGAAGGGGCTGGAAAGAAGTATTTGAAGTCATGAAAGGCAAGGACCTACATCCAAGATGACTCTATCCAGCAAAGCTATCATTTGGATGGAAGGGCAGATAAAGTGCTTCCCAGATAAGGTCAAGTTCAAGGAGTTCATCATCACCAAGACCTTACTATATGAAATGTTAAAGGGACTTATCTAAGAAAAAGAAGGTAAAAAAATATGAACAGTAAAATGACAACAAACTCAGTTATTAACAACCAAACCTAAAACAAACTAAGCAAACAACTAGAACAGGAACAGAATCACAGAAATGGAGATCACATGGGGGGTTACCAGTGGGGGACAGGAAGGGGAAGAGAAGGGGAAAAGTTAACAGAGAATAAGTAGCATTAATGGTAGGTAGAAAATAGAAAGGGGGAGATTAAGAATAGTATAGGAAAAGTAGAAGCAAAAGAACTTTTATGTATGACCCATGGACAGGAATTAAAGGGGGGGAATGTGGGTGGGAGGGGGTGTGCAGGGCGGAGGTAAATAAAGGGGGGGAAATGGGACAACTGCAATAGCATAATCAATAAAATAATTTTTTTTTAAAAAGCAAAAGGATAAAGTTCAAGAAATTATTAAATTCAACCCACCCTAGTCTGCAAATTCATGATGCTGGTATAATTATCTGTGGAGACCACTACTATATACCCGTATATTCGGTGCACTATACTTGGTGCAGAGTAGGAGCTTAGTACTTGTGAAAATTAAAGAATGAAATAGTTAATGCCTACTATGCATTATTTGACGAGGTAGTTAAGATATTGGGTGACCCCTGCCTATGATCTCAAGGAGACACCTGAGACAAGAGTCACATGCCAGAGTGGAACTTACCAACCTTTTCACCAGTCCTTCCCATGATTTCTATGACAGTTCAGCCCAAATCAAAGAGCCCCTTTCCCATCGCCAGCATTAAAAACAAGAGCAGGGCTATTGTTCATCACTGAACTCCTAGGTGGGTTTCCAGATGAAATCAGTACCAGATATGAGGTCTCCTTACTTCGAATTTAATACAAAATCTGAGAACAGCCCAGTGAATCTTGGAGGATGTGTTTCAGTACTCTGACAGCTTTATTCCAGCTTCAGTGTGGACTCTGGCTCTTTCTCTGCCTCTGTTCCCAAGCTTCGATCAACTGCCAGTCTCTGTTCCAAATTGGAGTGGTGCCACAAGCATTTCCCCTGGCAATGAGTCACTTCACCCGTGACTTTAGGGGTTGGTGGCACAACCCACACACTCAATCTGGAGGGTGGGTCATCTGGAACTAGTAATGAAACTAGGTTCAGTGCATCAGCTGCCAAGCTTTGATTGAAATATTTAAATACATCCAACCAAACTTCAGAAAATTTATAGGGACTTTATAAAAAGAAACAGAGAAAAATAAAAATTGTTACAATAAAATGAAACACATTTTTAGAAAATGCCTACGTTTATAACTGTCAAAGATTCTAGTTTTCATGAAATTATACTTTAATTCTGTTGATTTTTCTTTCTCCAGAATAATCATACTTACTCAGACTCCCAGCCCAGGTAATTACATGAGTATGTCAACTCATTTAATGACAGCATGTTTTTACCAGTTATGAGTAAATAATGTATTTGTACAATTGGTAGTGATTTGCAACAAATTTGACTTATCAAGCAATACTGAGTTTAGCACTGATAAATATTAGTAAAATTTTGGAGGAAATTCAGACCACATTGGTTGGAATAAACCAGTGCAGGTTTCAGGGGAAGTAGAGCAGTATAATACAAACCGAGAACGCTCAATTCACCTACAAGGCCAACCTGACAGCACCGCTGGCCAGTGTCTTCCCTTTATTCTCAGCGTGTGTGCAGTGTGGGCCTCAGGCTCAAGTGTTAGCGAGATCTTCTCCAAAGTTCTTCCAATTAATTCACCCTTTCCAGGAAAGAACACCTTATAAGGAGAAAAAGGTAAAGTCTCTGCCTCACAACTTAAGGTTTAATTTTAAAAGTTTTCAACAACAAAAAACTTGTTTTCTGGAATTAGGGAAACCCAACTGAGTTTTACGCATTTGCGGCTCCTTGGAGACACTGTCTCTTACCTGTGCAATCGCCATCCCACACAGAGAAGACCTGGTGAAAAGCTGGTGTTCTCCCTATGCCTACTGAGTAGACTGGTGACCATAAGTGATTCATTTTCAGCATTAACATTTTTATCTTTCAGTTTCAATAAATAAGAGTTGACCATGATTTGTAACCAGCACAAAAAGGTCAGATACTGAAGTGCCAGATAATTATTTATTTATCAAAAACAAAATGTTCAGAGACTTAATAACAATGTAGTAAAATCAAATGTTTTTTTCTTTAATATTTGATATAAGGTCAAATTCCTTACATTTCTATATACAATGTATTTCTAACACTAGTAGCTAATGTCTTGTGCTTCTTTCTTCAGACTTATTTATACATGACCTTTCTCCATAAATATGAGATGGAGTTCCTTTCCTCCAAGAAGTATAGCTATAAGAATCGAAAACATTTTCAAATTGTCACCTAAATGTCTGACATTCTGCAACCTGTTGTGTACACACAGCCCTGACCCTCTTCTTCTGGACTGTAAGTTCATACTTTCAACATAAGAATAACTACTGTTCCCTTTTTATGTACCAATGTGCCCCCGGTAATATATCACCACGAGAATGACTCCTGAAGCACTATGATAAAATCTCTCCCCATCACAGCTTTACTTTATTCAGGAACAGAGTGTTTAAGGCCAATACATTCCTTTTCATTTTGTCTCCATCTGTAGTGGTTGAAATTAACTTAACGTTAGAAAGAAACTCGAGGGGCATTTGAACATTAACGGCCCGTGTATGTGGGATTATAGCTTAGTGGACTTCTGAAGTTGCTGCACCGGTTTCAAGGCACTACAATACTTACTTAGGAATTGCATCCATGCTGGAAAACTCAAGTGATCGATCATCTTGTGCTCTTCAGCAGGAAAGAACTAAATGAACACATAAATAACTGTGCCTACGTGTGGAGTCACTAAGAGCCAGTTAATAAATGCACACACAGCAAGTACGAAAGAATCATAAATAACAGCCCTATCATCCACACATACCCACTCCTACCTTCATTCCTGCAGGTAAACAATTAGAGGTATCTGGGTAGAAAAGCTAAGTTTCTATTTTCTTTGAACTGAAGATGAGATTGTTTGCAGTGCTCAGATCCTGAGAGTCCTGAGCACAGCCAAGGCTGTGGTTAATTTTGAGTTCAAAACAAGAGAGCACCCCTGGTTATTCCATACCACTTCCTCTTTGAGAGAATTCTTGAGCAGATGTTTACCTTGTCATCATGTGTAACTTGGGCAATGTGTTCTCAGCATTATGGGGCTATGTGCGCCTCCCCACTTTGGATTACTCACCATTTCCTGAAGTTGTGCAAAGCAAGTTACTGTGCAGGTTCTCCAAGGTTCTGGTTGACTTATATTTGGAATAAGCTTTTGTTATTTGCTTTCTGACACAGGAACTGGAAATTGTCTAGACTTTGGAACTGACTTTGTCATGTTTTGATAAGCACTCTTTAAGTGTGTGATGTGTTAACATGTGGTTTACTATGCAAAGCAAGTAAAAGATGGATTAAAGTACATTTCTTAAAAGTGTGAATGTTTCTGAGAAAACCTCCTAGCTGTCCCAATTTCGTGGTACGACAGATTCACACTGGCTACTACCATTGGCAACTATCACCTTCTGCAACCTGAGTTTATCGACAGTGCAGAAGTTACCAGTTTTGTTTCTCCTTCCCTCTCCTCCTCTACTTATATAGATACCACTTGCCTGCTACATTTACCAAGGTTTAAAATAAAGTTTTTGAACAGCAGCAACTCAAACCTCAAATCTGTAGCAACTAACTCTGGACTTTTTTCTTTGTAATTGAGGCTGGGGAATAGATAACCTGATGAATATGTACAGTAGTGAACAGTTAACTGGGGATAAATGTTTCCATAAAAGCACGTATCTTTTTCCTTAAATTGTCAGTTTCTCTGTAACCATCTACATAACTTTAGTTGGAGAGCAGCACTTTAAATGTGATACTCTTTGTGAACAGAGGCCAGGACTGAAGGGCTCTGCTGATTTCCCCAATTCACATACCCTCCTTTCTGCACACCACTAGGGAGAAGACCCCGCATTATTTTATCCCAGCTTTCTCCTCAAATCCTGGAGTCTAAAAATAAAGTTAAAGAACTTATTTAATTGATGCATTGATGTTCCTTCACAAAGACAAAACATCACCCTTACCTAAAGATGTGTGCACATAGGGTACATTAATCCCATGATGGTGTTGTCAGAATGAGAACCAAGGCACCAATCACAGCCCCATCCTGGATACACAGGTGCACCTGGTTGCCCCATGAAAGTACCTCTGTGCTGTTCTCTCCTTTTATCAATGACATTTTACTCACCATGTGGAACACTTTCCTACTGCCAACTCCTATTACTAAGGAGAAGTATTACATGCTCTTCAGTTTGCCTCTAGGGAATAAAGTATTTTAACAATACAGCAGGAAATATAATTTGTATGACAGAATCAGCCACAGAAATTCTGACAGTGCGAATTCCTAAGGAACGCCCAGTTCATGGACCTCAGCTGCAGTACCTACTCTGGTTTTGCTGATTTAGCTGTCCTTAGTCCCTGCTCTGTCCACTCTATTACCGTTAGCAGGGGATCTAGCTGGATCCTGAGTTACTGCTCCTAAACATTAGCAATAGAGATGACGAGAGGCCAACTGCTAACTAATATAGCAATATATGAAACCAGAGGTAGTTGGAATCCCAAGTCAGGAATATGTTGATCTTAAAAGATGTCTATTCTGTCTCAGGAGGAACGTGGGCTGCCTGGCACACCTGTTAACCTAGGTCTCCAGCATTTACCTAGAATGTGAAAGGCACTACAGTATAAATTTTTCAGCTATGTACATAGCTATAGATGGTTATCAGCTGGTGTGGACCAGGAAATTCTTCTGCACCAAGTTTTTATTTCCATTCACTCATTCACTCAGTCATTCCCAGGACCAAGCAAGACTCTCAAGCACAGCCAAATCAACACTGGGTTAGAATCACAGCCAGTTCTAGGTTCGGGATGTGCATACTGTGTTCACTGAGAGCTTCCTTTAATGAGCCACTACAATAAGACCGTTTCAATGCCACTCAAAGCTACAAAGATAACTAGTTCTACAGTTCCCTGTATAAGAAAGACCAGATCAGAATACTGTAAATTTCCTAGACTAGATAAATTAGAAAAGATTGGCTCCTTCATATGCCTTCTCAAAGGAGTAAAGGGTTAGTCCATCAGTGAATAAGAATAAGATGATCTTTATAAGGCCTAATATAGCTAAAATAATGAAGAGTGAAAGAGAAGGGAAAAATCAAAAAGGAATGAAATGGGAAAAATAGGAGAGGAAATGGGGAAGAAACAATAGAAAAGGAATTAAGACAGAAAAGAGAGCTAGGGGCAAAAGGAAAGAGCAGTGAGGACCAAGACAGGCACTCACCAACTGTTGCACTGATTGAGAAGAAAGAGGCAATATGTGGAGGGCAAAGATGGAATAGACAAAGGAGCAAGGGGCAGAGCATCCAACTTCTCACTGATTCCACTTCCACCTAACCCACTGCATCACCATGGACAATATTAACAGCTACTTGTCATCTTCCTAACAGTGCTATTCTGTAGTTTTCCCCTCTGCCCGGAATCAGAAATAATCCCTAAAAAGGTAAATTATAGTCACAACTCTTCCCAGCTGAGAACACTCCAACACCTTCTCTTCGCACTCAGAAAAAAAACTCGAAGTCCTTATTATGAATTCAGAGGCTACACATATCTAGCCTAACTCACTTCTTCTTTAGCATGCTACAGCAAGGCTGACTCTTTCTGCTCCTTGAAGATGTGAGGTTTACTTCCTCTCTAGGGCCTCTGTGTTCACTGTTGAAATTCCCTTCCAGCAAATCTTCTCAAGGTTGACTCCTTATATTATAGGTCACAATTCAAGTCATTTTGACTGTGTCTAACTCATACATGAAACTCAATGTCTGCTGAATGAATGAATGAGGATTACAAAGGCTTCAGCATAATCACTGAAAAATTAGGGGAGCAAGGAAAACTTGGTTAGTGAGAATGCTTGTTTCTCCAAATGACTTGGAATATCATGCATAAGTAATTAATTTATATTCATCTAAAGAACACAAATAGTGCCAGTGTACAGAAGTACATGTAACAGGATCACTGGTTCCAGCCTAACAAAATAACGTCCTAAAAATCAGATGTTTATACAACATTGCATTTCTTCAGTATTCAACTATTCATATAGCAAGTAATCAACAAAAGGGCTAAATAAATAAATGAATAGAATTACTTATTATATACCTAGAGTTGATTTTGTTAATCAAACTACAAAGTGGAGGCAGTTGTAATGATTCACTTTAAGAATTCACACTAGGTTCTCATTTCACAACATACATAACTGTCCCAAGGTCAAGACTTGTTTTCATATCTGCACTGTTTGCTCTAGGAGCTATGAGCTTTCACCTCAATGCTGTTGAATATAAGCTCAGTTGCTATGAAACTGCAATCTACCAAACTTAATTATCCAGGAAGGAAACTCCGGCATTCAAGTAACATGCTGCATTAGAATAGCATTGTCCAGCTACCTGAATAAATTCTCAAATCTGATGGGAACCAACAGAAAAATATTCCAAATCAAATTTCATCCATGTTACTTCTAACCCCATAATGGTCCAGTTTTAGAGTCACTGGCTTTGCTGTTGTTAAAAGAATATGCTCCCTATGAACTTTATCAGCCTTTTATAAGCATTTACTTCCTATGCATTTTCGCCAGTTCTTCCCATAGTAATTGAAACAAGCAATGCCTAGCTTATTACTCTGGGTCAATTTTTTCAAAATTTTATTAGAACTCTTATTAATCTAATGACTTTTTGTTTTCCACCTGTGTACTTTTGCATACTATTTTACCTAGAGATTCCTACCACACACCCGTTCCCTGCCATCTCCTCCATGCACAGCCTTTTTAACTCGGGGCGGGGGGGGAAACCTTAGCTAATCTTTGGAAACTCCTTTAGTCACACAAAGTCAGAGAACCCTCTTTCTTAGCACTCCCACAGCAACTAAGACCTAGACCACTACCAGGTAGTGTGGTAGCTCATCTCTGAAGAGGACCTCCAAAATGTTTACACTACCTCTTTGTTACTCATATCAGGAGATGAAACTCATTCCCCCACCCCATCTCACCAGCACAGGCTGGTCTTATGACTATCCTGATTAGTAAAATGGGGTGAAAATGGATGGCACTGGTACTTCTGATCCGAGAACCTAAGAGCACTAAAAATTCCACTTCCTGGCTCTTGAAGCCCTAAGCCATGACATAAGCCTACCCCATCGGAGAAAAGGCCACATAAAAATATCCTGGAGGATGAGACATTATGGGATAGAGAATCCACGTGGAAGAGACCAGAAGCCTCAAACATGTGCATGAAGAGGTCATCTTGGGCATCCCAGCCCAGCTATCATTTGACTGCAGTGGCAGGAGGAACTTCAAGTAAAACCAGCAGAACTGCCCTGCTGAGCCCCAGCCAATCCACAGAATCGTAAGAATTAATAAAACTGCTTTTGTCTTAAGCCATTAAGTTTTAGGATGATTTGCTATGCTGTAACAACCAAAATAGGCAGTCATGTCAACACGATAGATTTTTATGGCTGGAATGGCCTTAAATATCAGTAAACTGTTCCATGTAATGAATTATTCTTTGTGTTATTTGCTCAAACTATAAACTTCTTAAGGGTAAGGAATGTTTTCATGGTTTTTATGTCCCTCACTCTAGCACGGCGCCCTAAAAATAGGAGGTACTGAAATAATATTTATTATCTTGTCAGACTAAGAACTTTAGAGGCCCATCTAATTTCTTTCGGCTCTTGAATGTTTTAGAATAAAGCTAATTTTGTTGTGAAATTGTTCCTTACATACAAAAAGTCTTTGACAACTATATTATTAATAAGATTTCAGAAACATTACTTTGATATCATTTATGTCTTATACCTTTATGGTTTTTCCTATGTGAAAAAGCATTATTATGTAGTTGTTTAACTATAATAATATAAAGAGAAAATATAATTATTTTGAGGATTTCCTTAGAAACCGAGAAGAAAAATGACTCAGCTGCATCTAGAAATAAAGTAACATTTAAAATTCCAAATGACTAAGAGTAACATTTTATTTTATTACTCATGGGCACAGAATCTATATTACTGGTTGTATCCCAAAGCACTTTAGAAGGCTTACGTGAGTAACAATGAAATGATTGCATTTCCAGAAAGGACACTTAGGCAGTTTATTGCTGGTTCTTTCTGCACTTCTTCAGTGATTCAATCTTTTGGCTAGACATTTTAACATTTTCTGCATCACTGGAGGCTTGTCCAAAATATATTTCAAATAACCACATACCTTCAGAGCCTCATTCTTAAAACCTTCAGGAATATTTTGCCAACTCAATGATCTCACTGGCTAAATATCTTTAGCTATACAATTTTGCACCTACATCACATATCATTTCATCATTTAATCTGAAGGCTCACCATCATCTGAGATCATGCAATATAACAAAAATGATACATATTTGAAAATATAAGATGTTGAATGTTAAAACTATAAACATGGGATACAGATTACAATTTTAAATTTAAAGATGTTTGAAATCAAATGTTTATGTACTGTTTTTCATATTTACAAATTGGTCCCCAGACTACATTTATTTTCTACACTTTCTTGCTCATATAATCTGGGTTTCTCTGACCACACAGTCTGAGAAAGCACTAGGATCGCAAACAGTAACAAATGTCCTGACTCGGTGTTCAGACACTGAAAGAACTCCAGTCCAAATGTTAAAATTTTTAACTTTATGGTTTCATACATTTTTTTGTAGAATCAATGGATTCTATAAAACAACACTTCTGCCAGAGACGCCTACCTAATACACTCGTATGCTTCTCCTTCCTTTAATGACAGAGCCTGGATTGTGCTCAGAGAGACAAAACGCCAAAAACAATAAAAGACTTAGGAATAAACTTAACCAAGGAGGGAAACGATCTGAAAACTGAAAACTGTTAAGACATTGATAAAAGAGACTGAAGAGGAAACAAATAAATGGAAAGATATTCTGTGCTCTTAGATTGAAATAATTAATATTGTCAAAATGTCCATACCAACCAAAGTGATCTTCAAATTCAATGCAATCACTATCAAAATCCCAATGGCATTTTTCACATAAATAGAAGAAACCATCCTAAAATTTGATTGGAACCACAAAAAAACCCAAAAAGCCAAAGCAACCATGAGAAACAAGAATAAAACCAGAGACATCACACTTCCTGATTTCAAGCTACATTGCAAAGCTATAGCAATCAAAACAGCATGATACTGGCATAAAAAAACAAGCACAGACTACTGGAAGAGAATATAGAGCCCAGATGCTGGGTTACCCAAAAAGTCCATTATGTTTCCATACGATAGTTCTATTGGCGCTTGGCTGTCTTTAACTTAATTTGAAATAATTTTGTTAGATTGTATTATGACAGCTGTCATATCAGCGTGCATTTAAAAAATATCAAAATTGGTGACTTTTTGTACAGCCACTGTAATATTGAAAATGGAAAAATACACAACAGCTTCAATGTATTATACTTTATTATTTCAAGAAAGGCAAAAATGCAACTGAAACACAGAAGAAAGATGTGTGCAGTGTATGGAGAAGGTGCTGTGACTGATCAAACTTGTCAAAAGTGGTCTGCGAAGTTTCTTGGTACTATTGACATTTTGGCCAAATAATTCTCATTGTGGGCCTGTTTGATGCTTCGGAAGATGTTTAGCAGCACCCCTGGCCTCTACCCACCAGAAGCCAATAGCGGCAGATAGCCAACATACTCAAAATATCCAAATCAGTACTGGTAAAAATAAAAAAATTGTATTTTACAAAAAAAAAATGTAATGGACATTTTGGTCAACCCAACATAAACCCACACATATTTAGGCAAATTCTATAGTAAATACTAGTTAGATGATACACTTTAAAGCAGGGATATTGTCTCTCATTCTACTTGAGTGATCAACACATAGCAAATACTAAACAAACATACCCAACAAGATTATTTGAGTTTATGGTACACATTTACAAATTCAGAACTATTCACAAGACAACACTCAGAAAGAAATTATTGGATCTCAAAACACCTATGTAGGTATGGTTATTAATACTTAATTTAACCCAGTTAAACCTAAATTGACCCAAAATGTACACATATCAACTGAAAATAAATGAGTTTGTTTTATTGGAATTAGGCATGTTCTTTCCCTCTGGGCAACCTTAACAGTCCAACTTCAGTAAAAATCTAAGAAGTTATTTTCACAACACAGGGTGCTCTACACACAAAAATTACAGGGTTAAGAACATTTAACCAGTGTACTGATTGAACTGCTGCCTCTTCCCATTCCTAAGCACTCTAAACTGGGATTTGTAGCTAAATA
>VMDR010027040.1:0-13749 GCA_007922815.1 Macrotus californicus
TTTAATTTGGTTCTAATTTTGTTTTATTAAAATCATATAAACAGATATATTCAAGTTTCTTATCAGCATGAAATGACTAATGTTCCCATACTTAGTTGATATAATTCCAACAAAAGCAAAAAACACATTTGTTCATCTTTATAGTCCCCTTGTAAGTTAATTGTTGTAGACTATTTAATGTTCATCCATATTTCATTTATATCTCTTATGGAAGATCATATATCCCAGTCCTATTAACCTCAGGTGTGGCCACATGACTGGCTTTAATCAAAAATATGAGTGGACTGGATTGTGTCAGTTCCCAGTGGAAGCTTTAAGAGAAGAGTCTTGAGCTAAAACCTAAAGGATTAGTAAATAATAGCCAAGCAAAGAGTGGAGAGAACCTATTCTAGACACAGGAAACAGCATGTGAGAAGCCTCTGGAAAGAGACTGTAAAATTCAGACCTTTATGTCAGTGGAATCAGACTGTAAGAAGACCGTTAGGGAAGGGTAAGACTACAATGAGGGATAAGGCTACAGTGCTAGCAAGGGAGGTCAGATCACACAGGCTTGTTGGTTCCATCAAGGATTTCTTCTTTTATACCAAGTGCAGTGTGAAGCCACACAAGGGTTATAAGCACAGAAATGACATGGTATGATTTAGATTTGTTAGGAGCTCTCAGGATTTTTTGCAGAGCAAATTTGGAAGTGAGGTCATGGAAACTTTTAGACCAGATGAAAAGTGAATGTGGTGGTCCATGGTGGAATTGATAGTGACCTGACCCACAGCAATGACTGTGGGGGTACAAGCAGATGCATGTTAAATATATATAGGGTCACATTAAAGATGCTGGAGAGATTTATGTCTAATAGATTACTAATAGGATGTGAAGGGGGAAGAAGAAGAAGGAGCGAAGGGTGACTTTGTGGTTCCTGACAAAGCAGCTGGGTGAAGAGAGATTTCATTTATGGCAAAGGGACGACTTGGGGATGTACTCAGTTGGAGAAGATCTAGTACATTCAGCCTGAGGACATAAGGTGGAGAACCCAATGGGCACTTGGTGGTTAGAGCAGCAGTCTATTCAGGTGACATAAATTTGTGATTTATCAACATGTCGGTGGTACTTAAAGCTATGAGAATGAATGAGATTATTTAGTAAGAGCATACAGAAGGACAGAAGAGCACCTAGGACCCAGATCTAACTCCAATATTTAATCCGAGAAAGGAAGAGAAGTGTGACAGGAAGACTGAAAACAACAGAAAGTTTTAATAGGAACGCTGTAGTTCCTTCCTACTAGAAAGCACTTGAGTCTTTAGCTCTGAAGCTATAGAATTGGCTATTTTCCTAGAGGGGAGAAACCATCCTAGGTCCTGCACCTGGGTCAGTGGTAGAGCAGCCTTGGTGGATGGGGAAGGGGAAAAAGGCAGTTGCCCAGTAGGGCTATGGAAAACTTCGGCTACTTCACAGTCGTTAAGACCAGGACATTCCTGTTTTGCGCATGATGCTTCCTCTGTAGAGAAGACATTTATGTCACTCTGTATGTTTAAACTCTGTTTACCATCTTCTAGAAACTACACTAGCAATTTGAGTCACTGCCACAAAGTAGGTACAATTTCTTCAACAACACTCTCATGGTCCAAAAAGCAATCTCTCTGCAGAAATCATCTTGCTTTTTCCCTCTTCGTGCCACATAGAGGCAGGCTATCAAGTTCCTCAACCTTCCCACGCTACCTATAGTTGATGACTGGCCCCCTCAGCGGGGGTATAAAAATTGCCAAGGGGAAAAATAACACACAATTTACCCATTTTTAAGGGATAACAAGTTAGACAGTGTTTCAGATCTGGTGACTTAACTGTCCCTGACTTGATACATACTTGAGTACATGCGTCGAAGGACTGCTAACTTGGAGAAAGAGTAGTCACTGTTCCAGAAAAAATGATGCCACCTCCACTGTCTCACCCAGCTACACTGGCAGCATCTTGTAACACATTTATTAAGAAATTCATCCCCTAGGAAATACAGGCCTGGCACAAATAATACCCCCTTTTTACTTCAAAATCATAAGCATGTAATTCTCTAGTAAAACAGTATCACACTCACACACACCATATGACATTTTAGGTGAAATGTTCAAATTAAAACTATAAATTATTACACCCATATTATTACCCTACCAACCACCCTGAAGCAGGCCTTACTTCTGCCAGACACCGTATACTGGCGATTGCCCTCAATCCTGACCTCACTGAGGCTTACAAATGTCTCTGATTTCCCCTTGGCTGCACTGACTCATTTCTCTGCCAAATTCTGCTCTAGCCTCCTTACCCTAGTGGGAAGCATCAAAGAGTACAAATCATAATGCCTAATAAATTCCAAGCGCTTAACAACAAATATTAGCCCCTTTTCTTCTGCTCATCTGCAAACCTGGATCTCAACTTTGGGTTGGCCTGATTGCTTTCCTAGTTCTGAGCTGGGTATAAGTGCTAACAATAAAAGCCATTCTCAGATCCATGATTTCATGGAATCATTATAACAACTCTATAAAATTCACCTTCATGAAAATGCCATCCTATCTTTTGTTCAGGCAGGAATTTTCTCGAAATATAGGCTTTAAAGTGATTTAACTTGATTGAGGCTTTATTGATTGAAATACTTCAGAGCTCAGGGCAGCAACCCCCTTTCCAATAAGCTAGGCAGAGCCCTGGGGAGCTGTTGGGAAATAGCCTGTCCACCCTCTGCATTCTGATTACACTTGGTTCTCTAATCCATGGGGAGCAGCTGTTTCCTTTGGACACTTGTATTGTCCCAATCACTTCTCTTTAACAAAAAAACTTTAAGATATATTATTCAGTCTTGCTGCTGAAGTTCCTATAGTCCCAGTCACAGATCTTTTGAGACAAAGTATAGAGATACAATGCTTATTACCTATGTTACCATCACACAACTGACTATCTTATTGTCCACCCAATGTAAGCCTTACTCCAAAAGGTGCTTGAATTTTCTTCTTCAATTCTAAAATCGCTTTTTCACAGAGTCATCACACACAAATTTCTAATAGGATATAGTGATAAACCACTTTGCTATATAATATTGTATAATGGGAGGGGGCAGGGGGAAAGACAAGATTGTTTTTTTGCATTTTTTTATTGTTGCTCAAGTACAGTTGTCCCCGTTTTCTGCCACCACTTTCCTCCACCCCACCCACCCCACTTCCCACCCTCAATCCTTGCTCCCTTTGGCTTTGTCCATGTGTCCTTTATACATGTTCCTCGGTAAGACTTTCCCCTCCTTCCCCTTTTATTCCTCTGCCTCCTCCCCCTTCCCTTCTGGTTACTGTCAGTTTGTTCTTTATTTCAATGTCTCTGGTTATATTTTGCTTGCTTGCTTGTTTTGTTGATTGGGTTCCACTTATAGGTAAAATCATATGGTATCTGCTTTTCACCGCCTGGCTTATTTCACTCAGCACAATGCTCTCCAGTTCCACCTATGCTGTTGCAGAGGGTAGTAGTTCCTTTCTGCTGCATAGTATTCCATTGTGTAAATGTACCATAATTTTTTGATCCACTCACTTACTGATGGGCACTTAGGTTGCTTCCAGCACTTGGCTATTGTAAATTGTGCTGCTATGAACATTGGGGTGCATAGGTTCTTTTGAACTGGTGTTCAGGATTCTTAGGGTGTAATCCCAGCAGTTGAATTCCCAGGTCAAAAGGCAGTTACATTTTTAGTTTTCTGGGGAAATTCCATACTGTTTTCCACAGTGGCTACACCAGTCTGCATTCCCACCAACAATGTACTAGGGTTCCTTTTCTCCACAACCTCACCAGCACTTATTGTTTGTTGATTTGGTTATGATGGCCATTCTGACTGGTGTAAAGTGGTATCTCATTGTGATTTTAATTTGTATCTCTCTGATGGCTAGTGATGTTGAACATCCTTTCACATGTCTCTGGGCCTTACTATGTCCTCCTTGAAGAAGTGCCTGTTCAGGTCCTTTGCTCACTTTTTAATTGAGTTGTTTGTCTTTCTGGAGTAGAGTCATGTGAGTTCTTTATATATTTTGGAGATCAAACCCTTGTCCAGGGTAACATTAGCAAATATATTTCCCAAACGATTGGTTCCCTTTTCACTTTGCTGATGTTTTCTTTAGCCATGCAGAAGCTTTTAGTTTGATGAAGTCCCATTTATTTATTCTTTCCTTCATGTCCCTTGTTCTAGGGTACATATTGGTGAAAATATTGCTGTGTGGAATATCTGAGATTTTCCTGTCTGTGTTCTCCTCTAGAACTTGTATGGCTTATATTTAAGTCTTTTATCCATCTTGAGTTTATTTTTGTGCATGGTGTAAGTTGGTGGTCAAGTTTTATTTTTTTGCATGTAGCTGTCGAGATCTCCCAACACTGTTGAAGAGGCTATTTTTACTCCATCTCATCTTCTACCCCTTTTTTCACATATTAATTGACCATAAAGATGTGGGTTTATTTCTGGGCTCTCTACTCTGTTCCATTATCTATGTGTCTGTTCTTATGCCAGTACCAGACTGTTTTGCTTACAGTGGCCTTGTAATACATTTTGATGTCAGGTATTATGATCCCTCCTACTTTATTCTTCTTTCTCAAAATTGTTGTGGCTATTTGTGGTCATTTATGGTTCCATATAAATTTTTGAAATGTTTGTTCTATGTCTGTGAAATATGTCATTGGTCTTTTAATAGACATTGAATTAATCTATAAATTGCTTTGGGTAGTATGGACATTTTGATGATGTTAATTCTTCCAATCCATGAACATAGTGTATGCTTCCATTTGTTTATGTCTTCCTTAATTTCTTTCTTCAGTGTTGTGCAGTTTTCTGAGTACAAGTCTTCTACCTCCTTGGTTAGGTTTATTCATAGCTATTTTATTTTTCTTGTTGCTATATCAAATGGGATTTTTTTCCTGATTTCTGTTTCTGATGTTTCATTGTTGATATACAAATATGCCTTTGATTTCTGAATATTTGACTTTGTATCCCGCTGTTTTGCCAAATTCACTTATTAGGTGGAGTAGTGTTTTGGTGGAGTCTATAGGATTTTCTATGTACACTATCATGTCCTCTGCAAACAATGACAGTTTTACTTCCTCTTTTCCAACTTGGATGCCTTTTATTTCTTTTTCTTGTCTGATTGCTGTGACTAGGACTTCCAATACTATGTTGAATAGAAGTGATGAAAGCAGACATCCTTGTCTTGTTCCTGACCTTAGTGGGAAGGCTTGTAGTTTTTTGTTCATTGAGTATGATGTTGGCTGTAGGTTTTTCATATGTGGCCTTTATTATGTTGAAGTATGCTCCCTCTGTTCACACTTTGCTGAGTGTTTTTATCATAAATAGGTGCTGTACCTTATCAAATAGATGCTTTTTCTGTATCTATTGATATGATCATGTGATTTGTGTCTTTCCTTTTGTTCATGTAATATATTCTATTTATTGATTTGTGAATATTGTATCATCCTTGCATCCTTGGGATGAATCCCACTTGATCTTTGTGTATGATCTTTTTAATGTATTGCTGGATGCAGTTTGCCAATATTTTGTTGAGGATTTTAGCATCTATGTTCATCAGTGATACTGGCCTGTAGTTTTCTATCTCTGTTGTGTCCTTTATCTGGTTTTAGGATTAGGATGATACTGTCTTCATAAAAAGAGTTTGGGAGTCTTCCCTCTTCTTGGATTTTTTGAATAGTCTGAGAAGGATAGGGGTTAGCTCTTCCTTAAATGTTTTATAAAATTCTTCTGTGAAACCATCCAGTCCAGGGTGTTTGTGTGCTGGGAGTTTTTTTATTACTGCTTTGATTTCACTGGCTGTTATTGGCCTGTTCAGGCTTTGTGCTTCTTCTTCATTCAGTTTTGGGAAATTATATTTTTTTAGAAATTTGTCCATTTCACTCAGGTTTTAAAATTTCTTGGAATATAGTTATTCATAATAATTTCTTACAATCCTTTGTATTTCTGTGGTATTGGTTGTAATTTCTCCTTTTTCTTTTCTGATTTTATTTATTTGGGTCCTCTCCCTTTTTTTTTTTTTTTTTTTTTTTTTTTTTTTTTTTTTTTTTTTTTTTTTTTTTTTTTTTTTTTTTTTTGATGAGTCTGGTTAAAGACTTGTTGATTTTGTTTATATTTTCAGAGAACTAGCTCCTGGATATATTGATCCTTTGAATTGTGCTTTTAGTCTCTATGTCATTTCATTCTGCTCTGATCTTGGTTACTTCCTTCCTTCTACTTGTTCTGGGCTGTCTTTGTTGTTGTTCCTCCAGTTCTTGGAGATGTAGGGTTAGGTTGTTTATTTGAAATGTTTCTATCTTTTTTAGGTAGGCCTGTATTGCTATGAACTTTCCACTCAAGACTGCTTTTGCTGTGCCCCATAGGTTTTGGACTGTTGTGTGTTCATTTTCATTTGTTTCCAGAGAATTTTTTATTTTTTTCTTGATCTCATTATTCACCCATCCATTGTTGAATAGCATGCAATTCAGTATCCATGAGTTTGAATGTTTTTGAGTTTTTCCTTGAGGTTGGTTTCTACTTTCAAGCGTTTGTAGTCCAAGAAAATGCTTGATATGATTTCAGTTTTCTTGAATTTGTTGAAGCTTATTTTGTGTTCTATCATGTGATGTATGTTTGAAAATGTTCCATGTGCATTTGGAAAGAATGCATATTTTGCTGCTTTGGAATGAAAAGTTACATATGAAAAGAATATATATATATATTCTATATATATATATATAAGTCCATTATAATATATAGAATATATATATATATTAAGTCCATTAATTCCATTTGATGGAATTAAGTCCATTTGATGTAATGCATTGTCCAGTTCCACAATATCCTTGTTGATATTATGTTTAATGATCCATTGTTGACAGTGGGGTGTTAAAATCCCTTACTATAGTTGTGTTGCTGCCTGTATCTTTCTTGGAGTCCTCCAAGATTTTTCTTATATATTTGGGAGCCCCTAATTTGGGTGCATATATGTGTACAATATTTATGTCTTCTTGGTGGATTCTTCCCTTGAGTATTATGAAGTGTTCTTCTGTGTCTCTTTTTATGGCCTTTGTTTCGAAGTCTATTTTGTCTAATATAAGTATTGCTACCCTGGTGTTTTTTTCCTGTCTGTTTGCTTGAAATATTTTTCCCCAACCCTTCAAGGAAAGACAAGATTTAAATTCTAAGGCCCTGAATTCCAATCTTGGAAATATTTTATGTTTGAGTGATCTTAAGTATTCTGAGCTTCAGTTCACTTTTCTCTTTTGTACTCCTTACATGGAAGAAGTGGCTATGAAGCTGAAGTAAAATAATATGTATGAAAACAAAATTAATTATGCATCTGATTATTGATAATTTAGTGATTCTATTATTTCAATCAAAATTTCTATGTGTTGAAGCTGATGTTATTTCTCATCTCAGCAACACTTGCCCCAAAAGGAAAAGAATGATCTAGATCAGTGGTCTCACACCTGACTGGTTTTGCCTGGAAACCTTTAAATATAGAGAGATTCTCAGGCTCAGCTTACCAATGTTTTGATTCAGTGGACATAGATATAGGCCCCAAGAGACTGTATCTTTAAAAGCTTCTTAAGTAAATTGCTATAGCTTTTTCAGAGAAAGTTGGTCATGGGTGTTAACATTTTACCTTTAGGCCTGGTATTTTTACTTCTAGAAATGTATCTAGCCAATATACTTGAACAAGTATAGGACATACATAGAAGGATTTTTACTGAAGCTTTGTTTATATATTAAAAAAAATTTGGATGTACATCATGAGGAGATTATTCAAATAAATGATAGCATGTATATAAAGGTGAATGAAGTGCTAACATTGACAGATGTTCATGGCAGACATTATTACTAAATTTTAAAAAATTTTATAACAGTTTTATGACATGATCTTAGTGAAATATAAAAAGTGCTTGTAATTTGTATATCCATGTGGGGGTGTATAAAAGACACATGTTGAGCTAGTAATAGTGACAAATCTGAGAAATAAAGTTTGGGAAAGAGAGAAAAAAGGCAAAGCAGAACTTTTATTTTATAATTTATACATGGCTTTTTTTCCTTATAGCATAAATATATTACTTAAAAAATACCCTGGTTGGTGTAGCTCAGTGGATTGAGCATGGGCCTGGGAACCAAAGGGTTGCCAGTTCGATTCCCATTTAGGGCACATGCCTAGGTTGTGGGCCAGGTCCCCAGTAGGGGGCGCATGAGAGGCAACCATACACTGATGTTTCTCCCTCTTTCTCTTTCCCTTTCACTCTCTCTAGAAATAAACAAATAAATCTTTTAAAAAATTTTTAAAAAATGAACCCCAAGTGATTCTGATGAGCAGTCATGTCTGGAAAGCTACTGATTAAGAACTGTGTTAATTTTTCTTATCTGTCCTTTATTACTTCTCTTATAATTATTCTTAAAGCAATTATTCATGATCCTCTACATTTTATCATCATCAGTTTCATCATTTAGAACCTTCCTGAATTTCCCCTTTACATATCCTACATACCAGTTCATTCATTCCTCCAGTCAAGGAATGTACATATATACTGAGTGATTATGCCCAGTAAGTGCCAAATGCTATTCCTGGCACTGGCAACAAACAAAACTGTAAGCCCTGTCCTCAATGAGTGAACATCCTAACTTCTCTGAGCTTCAGTCCCTTCATCTGTAAAATGGATATATTATTAATAACTTTCTCACAGAGTTTTCTGAGGGTGAATTAAAGAATGCATGTGAAGCACTTAGCATATGGTCTGATATCATAGAAGTACTCAGTAATACTAAACTTCGGTAAATTTTATTGTTATTATCATCTTCATTTTATCACAACCAACTGCTTGATCCAGTGTGAATTTTCTAGGGAAATAAAAGCCTGTGAATCAGTTTGTTCCCATGGACAAAAATTAATTCAAGATGAATCAAAGACCTAAATATAAGATCTGAGACAATAAATTATAGAAAAGAAAACATAGTACTAAACTTATGAAACTTGATCTTAGAGAAGATTTTATGAATTTGACCCCAAAGGCACAAAAAGTAAAGGCAAAAATAAATTAATGGAACTATATGAAACTAAAAAGCTTCTGTACATCAAAAGAAAACACAAAACAAAAAGGTAACCAACCAAATGGGAGATGATATTTGCAAACAACAACTCCAACAAAGGGTTAATCTCCAAAATATATAAAGAACTCATATCCAAACAAACAAACAATTCAATTAAAAAATGGCCAGAGGACCTGAACAGACACTTCTTCCAAGAAGACATATAAATGGCCTATAGTTATGTAAAAAGATGTTCGGCCTCACTAGCTATTAGGGAACTGCAAATCAAAACTACAGTGAGATACGACCTGACATCTTTTGGAATGGCTGTTATCAAAAAGGCAGGTAATAACAAGTGTTGAAGAGCTTGTGGAGAAAAAGAGCCCTCATTCATTGCTAGTGAGAACGTAGACTGGTAGAGCCACTATGATTACCAGTTTGGCGGTTCCTCAAAAAAGAATAGAGTTACCATATGACCCAGCAATCCCTCTACTGGATGATCTCAAAAAAAATTGAAAACACTTACTTGCAAAGATATATGCACCCTATGTTCATTGCAGCATTATTCACAGTGGCCAAGATATGAAAACAACCAAAGCGTCCTTGGAAGATGATCAGATGAAGTGGATGTGTTGACCATATTACATGTACTATGGAATACCACTCAACCATAAGAAAAGATAAAATACTGTCATCTGTGACAACGTGGATCAATCCTGAGAATAGTATGCCAAGTGAAATAAGTCAGAGAGCAAAAGTTTAGAACCATATGATTTCACTCAAATGTGAGCTATAAAACTGAAATGTATAGACGCAGACGGCAGTGTGGCGGTTACCGGAAGGAGGAAGGATAGGGGAGTTGTGAGGGATAAAAGGGACCAAATATATGACGAGGGAAGATGATGTGACTTTGGGTGGTAGTCACACAGATCATGTGTCATAAAAATGTACAGTTAAAACCTATATAACCTTATTAACTAATATTAACCCAATAAACTTAATAAAAGAAAAAAATCCCCAAAAATCCTACAAAAAGTAAATTTCATCTTAAGAATGTTATGGGTGACTTTGCAAACAATGTTAAGTTCATCCACTTTGCTAAATCCCATCAGACTCAGAGAAGAAGTGAGTAGAAAACTCAGTAAAAGGGAAAGTGTTGGCTCCTAGTTATTTACTACATCTCTAAGCCACAGAATTATAGCTTCCTTGGTTGAACAAAGTAGATTACACAGCAGAGGCTGATTCACATTTATAAAAATATATGACATTTTGTTCATCTCAGTGAGGATGAGGAATTTCTTTTGGAGATAAGATATTCAAAGGGCTGTGGGTGGCCCTTTTATCCTAACAGCAGATACTCCAATGAGTGGAAATCACAGTTTGTGAAGCTTGGGAAATAAACGTTCCTCTACATTTGCACTTGATTTTAAATAGCAAAACATGGGTGAAGCCAGCTTTTCTTTGATTCAGAAGCTAAATATAGAGGCAGGTTTAACTGTCCGATTAAATGTATTGTTTAAAAATGACAATTATATTTGCAATCCCCAAAAATGAAGGCAAAAATTGCAATTGCTTTATCTATGGTATGTTTCTTTTTCTTTTTTATTTTTGTGGTGGTTGTCATTTACAGAGTTAACTTTTTCAACAAAAGGTAAAAGACATTAAGCATTGATTATTAACAGACTTCCTGGAGTGCTCCCCAGTTAGCCTCCCCTGTGTTCACATCAGGGGCTTGATTGCCTGATTCTGTTAGCTGGGAAACACCAAGGTAAATGGAGCTACTGCAGTTAGTGTAACAAGGAGCAACAGGTGACTTTGTGCCAAAGAACCAGAAAATTCTCCTGGTATATACACACATCTTTGGTATATTCTAAATGCTAATTTTTAAAACCGAGAAAGAGTAAAATGCAAGCAATATCCTCAAGTTTCTGAATCATAAAAATTCTTTTGTGGTAGAAAGAGAAAGTTATAAAATATTCACTTAACAAATATGTATTGTGTAACAATACACCTAGTACTCATCCTGGGAAATAACTACAAAAATGAATACAGTGCAATGGCTGCCCTTAAAGAAAGCTGCTATTGCTGTCACAGCCACATAAAGCTATGGCATAAGAATGCCTTACTTCATACCTTATTTATGGTACCTTAACTCCTCTGGTGACCCGGTTAAATGTCACAAAGCAGGATAGTCAAGTTTCCCAACATGCACAGGTCAAAAGACATTTTTTCTGCAAATTCTGGAGCTTCAGGTTTGATATTTGGGTTGTAATCTCTCTCAGGAATGATTGTTTAAGGGAATGTTTTCAATCCTGAATTTGGTCTCAGAAGGACTACCAAGATTCAGAAAGTACAAAGCATTAATGAAAAAGAAAGACAAGGCATTTTGGTAGTTGTGACAGCTTTGTTTTATGTTTGTTGTGAACATCTTTTACAACGACCAATACAGTATATTGCAAAAGGTCATTTTAAAGTAACATTCTTTTCAGACCATTTTTGTCACATAGTATGGCTATTTCATTTGCTCAGTTCAGTAATTAAAATGGACTTGGGGGTCTGGTGGTTTTATCCATTGTAATTATATTAATTAGTCAACCATATTTCTCACCTAAGAATTTCTTAAGAAATTACTTCTCTTTAATAGATGTGATTTTTGACAAGTATTAATAAGCCCTGTACAGATATTTTAAAAGGGTTGGGGGAGGACTGCTTTCACTCGTACCTTGTTTGTGTATATGTGTACATATTCTATAAGACAAGAGTCTAACCTTTTGTAAACTAAATCTAGCAAAAGGCACACATAATACTTTTATAGCCAGAGGAAAAGGGGGTTGAGGGGAGGTAGAAGTGGGTAAAAGGGCAATAAATGGGAATGGGGAGAGACTTGACTTTGGCTGGTGAGCACACGATGCCATGTGCAGATGATGTGTTATTGACTTGTACACTTGAAACCTGTATGGTTTTATTAATCAATGTCATCCCAACCAATTCAATAAATAAAAAACTTTAAAATAAAAGTGTATTGGAGTGACATGACATGGGTTAATAAAATTAAACCTACTATTTTCTACCTGAAGTGGCACTTTGCTGGTAGAAATGGGCCTCTTTCACGGAATCGCGAGGAAAGCATTTGACAGACCCCGGCATGGGAGATCGTGTTGTGGCAGGATTCATTCAGGTGGAAATAGAAGGCTGCCCTGTGGCCCATCTGCATCCATCCTGCCCTGGGAAAAGTTTAACCATGTCCTCAGTAAGACCAAAACAAAGAGCAGTGTCCAGAGTTTCTGTTTCATACTAAAGCTTAGTCCTTTGGCGTCCACAAGTGGCTGCTGAATGGTCGCAATCCCTCTCCAGGCAGCTTAGTGCTCTTCCTGGCTGAGCTGCTATACCCAGGCTCCCTCCTGGAGCCTGAGTTTGGAGTCCAAGCAGAGCTAGACCCACATGGTTACTATGGAGGAACACGCAAGCAAATGCAGCAAGCATGTATTCCCGGGGTAGGGGGTTGGGCAGAGAGAAGGAAAGAAACTCCTTTGTTTAGCTGGATTATATTATCTTGGGCTTGGAATGAGCCAAGAGGTTTTTAAAAATAACCAGTCAACTACCCAAGCTTTCTCAGATTCCGATGTGTCCAACCCCTTGTTCAACTGACAGGCCTCTACGGTCAAGCACCGCCCCCTGCGCCGTTTTTAACTTCTACTGGCTGTGTGCTTACCCCTTCCCGCTCCCCTTCTCACCAGACAATCTTGTACCAGAGGGCGGGCAGTGCTCCTAGGGAGATTTCCTGTCCTCTCCCAGGATTAATTCTCTGTAGGGGCAGCAATGTTCAGCAGAGTCTGATTACCTTTGCGCCCTTCCTTTACTAATAACTAGCTAACTACCTATCGTAACAGCACCATCATACCAGTTATTGAATTCCAAACCCAGCTTCATTCTTTACTTTCTTCAACTCTCATCTTCTATCAATGTCAAGGAGCAGTCATTAATTACATTATTACATAGCGAACTCTGAATAAACAGCCTCTAGTCCTAAAATTAAATAAAAAATAGTCCTAAAATAAAATGGAAAATAAATAAATGAAATGTGATATGTCATCAATTAGAACTGGCCGTAACACTTTTTGAAAGATTTATCCAAAGTCCTATTACTCCACGGAAATAAAGTTGGAAGCAATTGTTCAAGAGCATCTAATTTAATTGGAAGTAAAACAGTGCCTCTGTCTCTAACACCCCTTCCATTCCGCTTTGTTTAACTATGAAAACAATTTTTAAACTCAGAATACTGCTCCAAAACATATATGCATCTCCTCTGACCCCTGAAATTTTCTTAATGAATCAAATGCCCTTATTATAAACTCTACAAAGTACAAACGTGTGGCTCCTCTCTCAGCTGTAATATTACATTTGTGTTACTGTTTGGTTATTGGCAGTCTTCACCAGTGGGATATATGGTTGGTGAGGGTAGAGACCATCTTCTGTTGCTTATTACTTCTCTCCAACACCAGCTTAGTGCCTGCCATGTAGCGGCTGCTCATAATTGTTTGTTAAATAAACTTTCTGCCATAGCACCATAGTGAAAAAAGTAGGTAATCACCATTGGACTTAGTTTTATACTTTTTATAAAGACTAATCACCTTACTTACACAAAAACTGCTGTACATATCTTTTCCCAAGTAAAGTTATATACAATATAA
>VMDR010027041.1:0-13753 GCA_007922815.1 Macrotus californicus
TTCCATTGTGTAAATGTACCACAGTTTTTTGATCCACTCATTGACTGATGGGCACTTAGGTTGCTTCCAGCACTTGGCTATTGTAAATTGTGCTGCTATGAACATTGGGGTGCATAGGTTCTTTTGGATTGGTGTTTCAGGGCTCTTAGGGTATAATCCCAGCAGTGGAATTGCTGGGTCAAAAGGCAATTCCATTTTTTAGTTTTCTGAGGAAATTCCATACTGTTTTCCACAGTGGCTGCACCAGTCTACAATCCCACCAACAGTGCACTAGGGTTCCCTTTTCTCCACATCCTCTCCAACACTTGTCTGTTGATTTGTTTATGACAGCCATTCTGAAATATACGTCATGACACCATAAAAGTCCTAGAGGAAAACATTGGCAGGAAAATCTCAGATATTCCATGCAGCAACATCTTCACTGATGTGTCCCCTAAAGCAAGGGACATAAAGGAAAGAATAAACAAATGGGACCTCATCCAATTAAAAAGCTTCTGCATGGCTAAAGAAAACAGCATTAAAATGAACAGAGAACCAACTGTATGGGAAAACATATTTGCCAATGATGCCTCGGACAAGGGTTTGATCTCCAAAATATATAAAGATCTCATACGACTCCACCCCAGGAAGACAAAAAATCCAATTAAAAATGGGCAAAACACTTGAACAGACACTTCTCCAAGGAGGACATACAGAAGGCTCAGAGACATATGAAAAGATGCTCAGCATCACCAGCCATCAGAGAGATGCAGATTAAAACCACCATGAAGTATCAGCTATCTTGAAGAATGCAGATATTGCTAAAGAGACATTTCTTTCGAACAGCATGCTCTTCATTCTAAAGCTTGCTTTATTTAGAAAACCAGTAACAACATCTGGGACTGCCTATGGGCTATTAGAAGGTCATCGATTCTCATAGTGCCTGAGCTGGAAGGAAGGAGGAAAGACTATTTATTTAGAAAACCTGTAACAACTGTTAAGAATTGGGCTGTTCCCCAGCAGACTGTTGAGCTCCCTGGTGCCTCCTCGTGCCAAGAGCCCCTCCCCCACAAAAGTCTCATGGTCCTCAAGGGCACACCATCATGTCCACCTTGGTCTGGTCACTGCACTTGGTACATGTAAGCCAATTTCTGAATACAATCTCTGTGGCACAGCAGCCTCACACATTGAAGTTTTACTTCTCACCTGAGTCACACACAGTCACAACCCAGGTTGATGGAATAGGAAATGGGTTGGGGGGGTCTTCTGTTTGCTGTAGTCACACAGAAGCCCAGGCTCCTATATCTTTGGCTCCCCCTCTTCTAGGGCCATGGAATCCTCTCCTGGTCATCCACGTGTGGTCAGCAGGTGGGAAGGGAGGGTGTGGAGGATGGCCCGCACGTGGGGCTCCTCATCCCACCCTCATCTCCTAACCAGTGTTAGAAAACCACAGGCCCAAAGTCACATCACTGGAGCTAAAAGCCCATGATACCAAATGTAGAGTTAACACCTGATCTCATTGCCATTTCAACCTCCCCCACAACCATAATTTTAATCAACCAACCTATCGTTTTCTAGTCAGGATCAGTAGGTAATCACTCACTTGGGCCCTCTCCATCCCCCATAGCAAGAAGAGATAAGCTGCGTGGTAAAAACCTTTCTGTGTCTTCCCCCAAATGAACGGTGCCCTGGCCCCAAATTCATCCTTTCTTTTCTTCGTTATTAGCTCCCTTGTCCCACCCTTCTTCCTGTAAAGACCTTCAATTTTGTATAGCTCCGTGGAATGCCCTTCCAGTTGCTAGATGGGATGATGACTGATTCATGAGTTACTTAATAAACCTGATCAGATATTCAAATTTACTCAGCTGAGTTTTATTTTTTGTAATGCCAGAATCCGGGCATGTGGCCACAAACAACTGCTAATCAGCAGGGAAGTTACATGGCTCTGGGCAAGCACTGTGCTTAACACCCGGGGCTGCCTACGGGCTATTAGGTCATCGATTCTCATAGTGCCTGAGCTGGAGGGAGGGAAGACTATTTCTTGTGTTGTACACACACCAGTCTTCTTGCCCAACCAAGAATGTGTATCCAGAAATCACTGATGACACCTAGAGCCAGGGCACCAGCCTCAACCCACAGCTCACTGTCTCCCACACACCAGCTCCTGAGATGATGCCGGCTCTTCACCCCTGGAGTCGTGAGATGACCGTCAGACTCTACTAGTTAACTCACAGATTGATCTGGCCAAAGGCTTCATTAAACAAACCCTACTTTCCCACAAGAGACATGGCTACACTCCTCCATTGAGAAACTCACTTTATTAAATTCCCTTTTTCTAGAATGACTGAGAGCCCTACTGTATCAAAACCTGGCTCAGCAGAAAGGGTTGCTATGTAAATGACCTTAAATGAAGTCTTCCTCTCATAGCTACAGGGGCTCATTTTCTCTAAATTGCTTCAAGCACCACCAAGATTAGAATTACTGGGAGCCTGTGTGAATTCAGAAAGACGTCACCTCTGAAGTTACAAGACACCCCATTGCCTTGGAGCCTGCAGGGGCCCTAGGAGCCTCTAATCAGATGAACACCAGCTGCCTGACCTACTTGGAATCTGGACTAGGGAAAGCTTGGTGTAACTTTGTAAAAATTGGTGCTGGATTATAGGGTTAACATGTGTTAACATGTGAAACCAGGCAAGTGTTTCAGGATTTTGCCTAGGAACAATACTGCCAAGGAACCCTGGTTGGGTCAAAGAGGCATTTTGATGTTTAAAGACTTGAAGTGAGGCTAATTGTAAAGAAAAGGCAAGGGAATAAAAAAGGGAGGGAGAGACTTTAGGAGAGGAGGTCAGAGAGGGCAAGGTTGGGGTGAAAGCCAGATTGGACATCAGAAGAGGGACCCACAGAGGCCAAGGCTGGGGTTCTCTGACAATGTTACTCTGTCTCTCCGTAGGGTGGAGACCAGCTGTGCATCTGGCCTGAGATCATCTCTTGCTTGATAGAGCTGCGGGTGGCAGGGTGATCAGGATCACCACAGTACCACAGTTCTGTGCCCTCAGATCAGAGCTATCCTGGCTTTCATCTGCCTCCTACAACAAGGCCTGTGTTTCTAATGACAGCTGCTCACTGCTTTCTGCACTTCCTAAAATGTAAGCAGCGGACATACTCCTTGTGCTTTGTTCAACCTGCCCTCTGGATCAACCAGGGGGACTGGCATATTGAGATGCATATTAGGCAAGCTTTTCCAGAGAAACAGAATCAGTGGGATACATACAAGTAGATACATAAACTAATTATCTATAAATGCAGATTTTCAGGCTCCACCCCAGACATGTGGGGCCATCTCCAGAGTGAATACACAACACAGACACTCTGGAGATGGCCCAGAGATTAGCATTTTAATCATTCTCGGGTGATTATGGCTCTCAGGAGAGTTTGATCACCACTGACCTGGAGGCTGAAAGGCTGAACAGCAGCAGTGGGGCTTCTAGAGCATTGGAGCATTGTGTAACAATATCACATACTTGTGTAGTGTGTGCACTGTGCTAAGGGCCTCTGTGTATATTTAATCCTCATGATGGCTCTGTAAAATAGATCAAAGTGATCTTTGCAAATGATGATGTCGAAGCTCAGTAAGATTAAAACGGCCTGGTTATTTCTCCGGTTGTCATGCACCCTAATACAGCCATCACCTGCCTTCTTCTCTCCCTTCCTCCCATCCTCCCTTCCTCCCTTCTTGCCTTCCTCCCTTCCCCCTTTTCTCTCTCTTGCCCTTTCTTCTAGTCACTCAGGCCTTATTCTCCCTGCTACTGGGACACTACCCTCAGCTGTCAGCCCTCTTTAGTACTGCCTCACTGAAGACAGCCTCCTTGCCTAAGGTCACATCTTCCAAAAGGCAGCCCATACCCATTGACTGGTCCAGGTGAGAGTAATGGTTTGGCCTATCCTGTCCTCCCAATGAAGGGCTGTCCTGTTCAGAGCTGCTGGGGATCATGGGCTTCTGTTTCCTTCCTTCCATGGTGTTGACATCCTGTACTCTTTACTAAGCATCCTGAATGCTAATCACCACATCAGTGTGGCCTCCCATAGAGCCCAAACTGGGACAGTCCTATTGTGTTCTTGGGCAATGAGTTGACACTGCTATTTGTAATGAAAGACACTTGTATTGTTACTGTCAGTGTAACACTCCCCACTCACACTCACACATACACACGCACACACACTAAAAGTTCTCTAGAAATTTGGGCACTACTCAGTAGATACTAAGACTATACTGATTGAGCAATAGTTCAGAAAACCTACTCCAACACAAAAGTGGGTTATGCAAAGTCTGAAGTAGAGACACTTGATAGATATATGTATATATAGATAAAGATATAGATACAGACACATATATACATATACACAAGGATATACATTCTGCACAAGGATAGGGCTTGCTTTCATTCCCTGCTATGTTTCCAGTGCCTAACAGTACCCAGTAGAGGAGGGTTTCAATTCATACTTGTTCAGTAGGCAAATGAAGGAGCTATGTGTTTTTCAATAATTTATTGTATTGGGCTATTCATTTTTAATACACTATTTTAAGATATACATATATCTTATGTGTGTGTGTGTGTGTGTGTGTGTGTGTGTGTATACTTGAATCTGTTTTCAGGCCATCCCTTGCAAATGCTTTAGCCATACAAAGCTTGGGTTTTCCCCTGAAAATCTTCCTTTGACCCTTTGCCATGTTCAGTTTCTGAAGCCCCAGGAGCTCACATCAATTCAGTATTTCCCATAAAAAGCCTCAAGTGTGACACAGAACAAGCCTTTCTAGTGACCTACTACCCCAAGCTGTCCACCTGGAAACTGAGCTCTCCCTCCATCCCACCAACTGCCTTTCCATGGACCATAGATCGTCCTAACAGACCCGCATAGAGGTTGTTGCCTTAGACACAGAGAAATCAATTACATCCTCTTGTTCAGTGTCAAACATTCCTATCTTCTTCTTTTCCATGACAGGAAAGAAAACCTGGGCATGCTTTAGGCATGGCAGCCTTGGCACCAAATCTAACAAATATTTTTTCTTTCTTTTGTTACAAGAAAGTGATTTCTCAACCACCTATTGTCTCCATGAAACAAAAACGAATTAGCATGATTATAGTGTTGACCTTCCTTTTCTAAAACTCATCATTTATGGATAGAGGGGCAGACATGTTAGAGTCCAGAGGACAACAGTGGGCAGCAGGTTAATATGAAGCCCAAAGTGATGGCTTGAGAGCGAGAGGAAGTGAGCCCTGATGTTCTGCTTCGGCAAAGTGATTTCCCACTGCAGGGAGGGAGGCCTGCTGCCTATGGACGCAGGACTGGCATTCACCTTGGCAACAAAGCTTGGCTATAGAAGTGTCAACAAAGGAAGGACCAAGCTAACCTAACTCATTTTGCCAAAGAGGAGCAGAGTCCCTATTCTCGGGGCTGACCCCTCTGTTCACAAATGACACCACTAAGGACCAAAGGGTCAAGTGCCCCACCGTCACACAGAGTCTTTGTGACTCGGACTTTCTCCGTCTTCACGATCATTTTTAGCCAGTTATTCCTATATTATTAGACAATGTTTTAACGAATTTAAAATTCTTGGTTTTAAAGATAACTAAATTATTTGAAGAAAATTGGTGGAACATCAATATTTTCACTCACTACATAGTTAATTTTTAATTTTATGAATGGGTAATTTTAAAATGTTTAAAATTAATTTTAAAGCATATTTATTAGTTACTCACCTTAAAAGATTTTAAATATATATACTTTTAAGTTGTGGCAAGACATGCATAAAGTTACATTTTCCATTTTAATTATTTTATGTGTACAGTGCTGGGGTGCTAAGCACATTCACACTATTGTGCAAACATCACTGCTACCCATCTCCAGAATGTTTTCTTCTTTGCAAATTGAAACTCTGTACCACTAAATGGCTCCCCATTGCCACTCCTCCTGCCCCTGCAGCCACCATTCTACTTTCTACTTCCAGTCTTCGTAAATTTGACTAGTCTACTTTCCTCATGTAGATGTAATCATACGATATTTTCTTCTGTGTCTAGCTTATTTCATTTAGCATGATATCCTCCATTTCATCTATGCTGTATTTTGTGTCAAAATTCTCTTCCTTTTTGAGGTTGAATGATATTCTGTTGTATGAGTATATCACGTTTTGTTTGTCCATTCATCCACCACCAATGGACACTGAGTTACTTCCTCCTTTTGGCCATTGAGAGTAATGTTGTTGTGAATATGGAGATATATAAAATATGTATATTATATATACATGTAAGTTTAAAAATAATTTTTAAAATTTAAATTTAATTTTAGAGAAAGTAAAGCTACCTTTTCTCCTAGTGAAGCCTACTTCATAATTGACCCAGGCTTTCACCATTTTATGGTCTACTCCTATCATAGTTAGGCAGCTTGAGTGTCTTTACAAGCACAGACTGCATCTCTCCCTTTTACCTGATTAACCAATGTGCACAAAGATAAAGTGGAGTTTGAAAAATGGTGAAACTCTCCTAGAACATTCTGCACAAGTATATGGCTTGCTTTCATTCCCTGCTATGTTTCCAGTGCCTAACAGTACCCAGTAGAAGAGGGTTTCAATTCATACTTGTTCAGTAGCCAAATGAAGGAACTATGTGTTTTTCAATAATTTATTGTTTTGGGCTATTCATTTTTAATACACTATTTTTAACCAAACTTTCCTTCAATGTATATTCAGCTATAGAGAGAATTTTCTGTCAAAATCATCACTGAATGGGATCAAGAAGAAATTCTTCCAGAGCTATGAGCTTGTAACTAAACAGATAAAGGCACTTTTTGAAAACAGAAAGAGAAGTCTCTTCCTTTGCAATGACCTTTGGCTCTTTGAGGATCATTTTTTGCCCCCGTAACTTAGATACCTTGCTATCTATGGGACTTGAGTTATTTAAAAATGTAATCTTTGATCTCTTAACCACAACTCAAGTTTGCAACCCTCCAAATGACTGTCAATCACAAAGCCTTTGCTTCAGATGACTACATCATGATAATGCTGTGTAATAAGCAACCACACATCTTACAGCAGACACCAGAAATCATCTCCTCGCTTATGAATCTCAAGGTTGGCTGGCACTTAGCTGATCAAGTTAAGTTTGGCTGGGCCAGCCGACTTCTAGTCCTGGGTCCAGTTGGGGGTAGATTTTCACTGAAGATTGGGCTCAGATCTACTCTGTGCCTGTTAGTTCTGAGACCTGCTGAAGGGGACAGCAGCTGTCTAAGGCAGAGGCACAAGATGGCAAGCAGAAACAGCAAGACCTCATAAAACCTGGGTTCAGAACTGGCACATGATCCCTTCTGTTTCAATTTATTGGCTAAAGCAAGTCACATGCCCAAAGTTAACAGAGGGGAGTATGTTCTACCTCTTAGGAAAAAAACTATAAATTCACATGACAAAGATCTGAATACAGAGAGGGCTGAGGAATTGGGGTTAGTAATGCAACCTTCCAAATCTAGCTGTGGAAAACTAGCCACAGACAACTCAACTTCTCCAACAGAGGCAATGACATGCTGACCAGCTAGCATTTCAATGCTCAGATTTACTCAGAGAGCACGTGGAGTGAAGACTCAACAAGGACTCTACTAGAACTCAGTGCTAGATGTGAATGAGAACTACAACACCTGCTCCTTCAGGTGTGCTCCTCTCAGGTATTAGCATGGCAGGACTCCCAGCAGTAGCTCAGAGAATGGGGTTCCTAACTTCCCCACTCAGGTATAAATTGTCACTTTGCATCAGGTTCTTTGTATAGAATCTAATCCTCAGAACATTCATCCAGCCATTAAATAGCAAAATCAGTTTTCTGATTATTGCTAAAGTAAACCTTGTTCTTTCTTATGAGAGAGAGAGAAAAAAGGAATATGTTCTACGTGAACATGTGACTCTTCCATGCAAGGATAATTAGTGTTAGATGCTATTTTGATTCCATTGCTCATGGAGCAGCTGGAGGTGAGCACAAGTGATTTGCTCAAAAACAAACAGAAAGGTCTCCTCCAGCTGCTGGCCCTGGAACCAGGCATGCTGCTCATCTAACTGTGGCAAGGCAGTTTCCACCAAACACTGACATGCTGGATGAAAAGCTTGGTGAGGCTGTGTTCCTTTCAGATGCCCAAGTCTTGTGGACTTTCTGACCACACTGTGGTCTATAAAAGGCAGTCCTGCCATGGGAGGGCTACTGTCCTTTACTGGTAATATAAGGAAGTGTCAGGAACAGAGGAGAGAGAAGAAACCAGGGACTCCCCTGTGTAGCTGATCTGTTTCTGAATGACTCAGACTTGGGTATGTTTCCCTTCGAGAAAGCCTCCCCCAGAGTTTGTTCTCTTTCATAAACACCTAAGTGATCTTATTTACTGAGAAGATGACTTAGGGAAGCTGGGCTCTGGGGATGCTCTGGGGAGTTTATATCAAAATGATGCTCAAGGTTATTAGCAACATAATGAAAATTGACAACAGAAAAAACAGGCACAGGAAACTATCTGTGGCTTGGTCTAGAAATGGTAAGAGAAAAAATAAAACATTTAATATATTTATGTTGCTAATCCAATGTAGTGGAAAATTTCTCATTGTACAAAAACGCATTATTGAAGACTGACAAATGTTTAAAAATCTGCTCACAAAAAGTCTTAAAATACAAAACAGTTACCTAGACTCACAGTGTTTCTGTTTGTACCTAATGTTTCCCAAAGAGTGGTACTCTTCTCTTTAATCACAGTTGTCTTGCTCCTTTGAAATCAACTCCAGGTTTTCTGCCTTCCTTCACAAACTAGACTATCAGTTCTTCAGGGCAGGTATCTTCTTGTCACCTCTTGCACAGGAACATCTCAGGCTCCCTAAATGAGCCTGGCACTGGAGGGTGCTCACTCAGTGCCTTAGAATGAATGAGGCAATGGTGACACAACCAAGGAGAGAATACCCTGTGTGGGGAGTGGTGTCCTTAATGAGGGAGAGACTTGGCTATCTCACCAGTCTCTCCCAAATTGAGGAATGGAAGTGGTAGAAGAGCAAGTCACTTTGACATAGGTGTTTTTTGTTTAGTGAAGAAGCACTTGCATGGCCCATTTTAGTTACGCAAAATTTCCTGTCTTCAGGGTCTGCTGACTGCATCCTCCTGGTTTCTTTTCATATTATCCCACTTTCTTCTGTGTTTCCAGACACTTGCCAGTAGAGCTTTAGACTTGATTAGATTCAGATTCAATTCTTCTGACAAGAATTCTTCAAGGGTGGTGCTGTGTTTACCAGTTGCATCCCATGAAGAAGTTGCCCCACTTCCGGTGATGTTAGTGTGGATCAGCCTGCTCCACCCAGTATAAAGGTGGTCATTAATCCTTCATCTAAGTGTTTCAGCATCTATTGGCGATTGTTGTCTGGATTTATTATTTCATGGAGGACAGTGCTTCTCCTCTTCTTTTTTTTCTAAAGTATATTTTATTGATTATGCTATTACAGTTTTCCCAATTTTCCCCCTTTCTCTCCCCTCTGCTCTGCACCCCCAACCCTCCAGCTCCTCCCACTTAGTTCATGTCCATGGGTTGTACATATAAGTTCTTTGAGTTCTCTGTTTCCTATACTATTTTTACCTCTCCCCATCTATTTAATGCCTACCAATTATGCTTCTTCTTCCCTGTACCTTTCCCTCCCTATTCCTCCCCTCCCCCTCCCTACTGAAAATCCTCCATGTGATGTCCATTTCTCTGTTTCTGTTTCTGTTCTAGTCTTTTGCTTAGTTTTTGTTTTCATTGTTTTTCTTTCTTTTATTTTTTTTAGGTTCATTTGTTAATAGTTGTGAGTTTGTTGTCATTTTACTGTTCCTATTTTTTATTTTCCTTTTCTTAGATAAGTCCCTTTAACATTTCATATAATAATGGCTGGGTGATGATGAATGCCTTGAACTTGACCTTATCTGGGAAGCATTTTATCTGCCCTTCCATTCTAAATGAAAGCTTTGCTGGATAGAGTAATCTTGGATGTAGGTCCTTGCCTTTCATGACTTCAAACACTTCTTTCCAGCCCCTTCTTGGCTGCAAGGTTTCTTTCAAGAAATCAGCTGATAGCCTTATGGGCACTCCTTTGTAGGTAACTCTCTCCTTTCCGCTGGCTTTTTTTAGAATTCTCTCTTTATATTTAATTTTGGGTGACTTAATGGTGATGCGCCTTGGTGTATTCCTCTTTGGGTCCAAGTTCTTTGGGACTCTCTGGGCTTCCTGGACTTTCTGGAAGTCTATTTCCTTCACCAGATTATGGAAGTTTTCCTCCATTATTTGTTCAAATAAGTTTTAAATTTCTTGCTGTTGTTGTTCTCCTTCTGGCACCCCTATAATTTGGATATTGGAATGTTTTAATCTGTCAAAGATGTTCAAAAGCCTCTCTATTTTTTTGAATTCTTGTTCTTTCATTCTGTTCCGGTTGGATGTTTATTTCTTTCTTTTGTTCCAAATCGTTGATTTGAGTCCTGGTTTCCTTCCTGTCACTGTTGGTTCCCTGAATATTTTGCTTTACTTCATTTGGGTATCTTTCATTTGTACTTTCATTTTTCAACCAAGATCAGTCAGCTCTGTGAGCATTTTGACTACCAGGACTTTAAAGTCTCCAGCCAATAGGTTGGCTATCTCCTTATCATTTAGCTCTCTTTCTGAAGTTTTGCACTATTCCTTCATTTTGGTCCTATTTCTTTGTTCGGGGGCCCCTGTTAAGTTGTAAGTTATAAGGGGGCGGGGCCTTATATATTCACCTGGGCAAGGCAACACTCTTTGCTTTGCTGTGGTGCTGCTTGTGGGGGAGGGGCCAGAGAGGGAACAATGCAGCTCACCTGCTAGTCCTTAGCCCACTTTTCAATGAACTGTCTTGTGAGACTGGGAGTTTCTATTGCCTTGGCAACCGCCATAGTCCACAGCCCACTCCGAGTCTCAATTTCCCCTTTAGTCAGCCCTGCCTGTGCAATCTGCTGCCTTACTGGTCTGGTTGTTCTGTTTGACTTTCTTTAATTCTGTGGTTGTTGGAGTTCTATGCAGTTTGATTTTCTGACACTTCTGGTTGTTATCCTCCTTTTGGTTGGGCGAGGAAGTGAAGGGTTTCTACCTACACCTTCGTCGTGGTCGGAACTCTGCTTCTCTTCTATCTAAGGTCATAATCCCTGATTCCATCAAATTCTCCCAAGTTTATGGCTGCCTGAGGGTTGAGTTGGGGAGGGACAAAAACAACAGAGGACAGCTAAACTGCAGGAGGCCTTTATGACCAATGACCCTCTTTTTCAATGGCCAGTCACTCTATGTTACACCAAGAGCTTTCTCACAGTCCAGTTGCTTTCGTAAACATTGCCACAGCCAACACTATCTGATATCTTTTATTCCACCTAGTGCAAGTGCTGTTGCCAAAGTAGCCATATCACATTGGTTACATTGGACCCTAGCTGTATTAAAACACAGAAGTGAGGACTTCTGTCAAGATGGCAGCATGGATAAGCATGGCTTGACTTCTTATATAACCAAATCAAAATTAAAACTGAACTATAGAACAACCATTATTCAGAACCATCAGAAACTGAGCTGAATGGAAGTCCTACAACTACACAATTAAAGAAGAAACAAACTACAGAATTAAAGAAGAAACCACATCAAGACTGGTAGGAGGGGCAAAGATACAGAACATGCTGGTCCCACACCCATGTGTGGCAGATAAAAATCAGGAGGGATATCTCAGCTGCAAGGGTTCCCAGCCCTACACTAAGATCCCCAGCCCAGGGTCCCAGTGCCAGGAAGATAAGTCCCCATAACTTCTGGCTGTAAAAATCAGCAGGGATTGAGGCTATAGAAGAAAGAAACTTCTGGAGTCCCAGGCAGGTCCTCTTAAAGGGCCCACACACAGACTTACTTGGACTCATTCCCCACGAGCTCCAGTGCAGAGGAAGCAGATTGAAAGGCAGCAGAGACATATAGGGAGGAAGTGAATTGTTCAGCATCAGGGCAAGAGCTGGGGGAGCGGGTAGCTTTCTCCCAGATAGCAATGCTGGCAGAAGCCTTTGTTCCTTTTCTGAGCCCTCCCCCCACAGAACCACAGAGCTGGCAGTTGGGTGCCATGTCTGAATCTCCATCAACCTCACTCACACTATTTGCCCCACCCTAGTGATTCTCTGAGACCCTGCCCCACCCAACTTTCAGCCCCACCCAAACTCTTTCCAGTGGCTTTTCCATACAAATGGCTTGTCTTGGTCCATACTTCAGATTTTCCTGAATTCTCTCAAACAAACAGCATCTGGCTTCAGTGAGACCCGTACCTCTCAATAAGTTGCCCCAGCACGGCACTAACAGCAGTTGGCCTTGGTTCACAGCTTGCCCTCATTTGGGCACCTCCAAGCCCAGCATAAGTAGCAGCCATCGGCAGATACCTTTGTAGCTTATGCTGCATGATCCCAGATAGAGCACAGGTGATGGCTGAGCTTGGATGTGCCAATAGCAATCAAGGCTCAACTACAACCGGAGGGTGTACACAGTCCACACAGTGGGCACACCTTGATCACCCAGCTCGGGTAAGAAGACAGGCTGTGCCACTGGGCTCTACAAGACACCTACTACATTAGGCCACTCTACTAAGCCTGGGAGACACAGCTCTACTTAATACCTAGAAACAAACACAAGGAGGCTGCTAAAATGAGGAGACAAAGAAACATAGCACAAATGAAAGACTAGAACAAAATCCAGAAAAAGAACTAAATAAAATTAAGAGAAGCAATCTACTAGATACAGAGTTCAAAACACTGGTTATAAGGATGCTCAAGGAACTTAGTGAGGACCTCAACAGCATAAAAAAAATCAGTCAGAAACAAAGGATACACTAATTGAAATAAAGAACAATTTATAGGGAATCTACAGTAGAATGGATGAAGCCAAGAATCAAATCAGCAAAGTTGAATATAAGGAAGAAGAAAAAAATAAACAAACAAGAAACTCAATCAGAACAACAAGAAGAAAAGAGAATCCAGAAACAATGTAGATAGTGTAGGGAGCCTCTGGGATAACTTCAAGTACACCAACATCACATCATGGGGGTACTGGAAGAAGAAGAGAGAAAGCAAGAAATTGGAAACCTGTTTGAAAAAACGACAGGAAACTTTCCTAACTTGGTGAAGGAAATAGACATACAAATCCAAGAAACACAGAGAGTCCCAAACAAGATGAACCCAAAGAGGCCCATACCAAGACATATCATCATTAAAATACCAAAGGTTAAAGACAAAGAGAGAATATTGAAAACAGCAAGAAAAAAGCAATTAGTTACCTACAAGGGAGCTCCCATTAGGCTGTCAGCTGATTTCTCAAAAGAAACTTTGCAGGCTTTAAGGGATTGGCAAGACATATTCGAAGTGATGAAAAGTGAAGACCTACAACCAAGAGTACTCTACCCAGCAAAGCTATCTTTTAGAATCAAAGGACAGATAAAGAGCTTCCTAGACAAGAAAAAGCTAAAGGAGTTCATCACCACAAAACCAGTATTACATGAAATGTTAAAGGATCCTATTGAAGAAGAAAAAGAAGAAGAAGAGGAAGAAGATGAAGAAGAAGAAGAAGAAGAAGAAGAAGAAGAAGAAGAAGAAGAAGAAGAAGAAGAAGAAGAAGAAAGTGAAGAATAAAATGGCAATAAATACATATTTATGAACAATTGAATCTAAAAAACAAAATTAACAAAAAAAGCAGAACAGAAATAGAATCATACAGAGAATTT
>VMDR010027042.1:0-13751 GCA_007922815.1 Macrotus californicus
AAAAGGCCTCATTCTAGGGAAAAGGAATTATCGATACAGAGTTTTCATTTTTGTAAAGGTCTTAGTCTAGCATAACACTGATACTCGAATTACATTTCACATTTCTGTTATGCCAGGGCAGGGTCACAGATCTTTACAAAGCTGGGAACTCAATATTAAAGCTGATGAGTTTCTTGAGTTAAACCAGACTTTGTAGAAATGTGGAAACTTTTAAAGCTACCACTTTTAAAGAAAAGCTTTAAGCTTTACCTTTTGAAATAAAAATATATCCACTAAAATCCCCAATCACAATTCACTACTGCAACACATTCCTTCTACTTTATGAGAGACACATGAAAAGGGGGAATAACATGACACAGGTTTTACAGAAATTTTTCTGCCTCCCACTTAAGGACCATGTTGTTGGCTCACTGCCAGTTTTCCACAATTCAGACACAATTCATTTAATTAATGAGACAAGATGACAAGCTCTGGGAAAGGCTGTAACAACGAGCTTTCGCTGCTAATAGTAAGAAAGTTATTGAACGTGTTCCACATGCACATCCAACATCACACTAGAAACGTCCTGCATATGGGCCTCCTTTAGTCTTCACCACAGTCCTGTGGGGTAGGTACCTGGACTGAGGAAAATGAGTCTTAGGTCAAACAATCACACAACTAACCAGTACTGGAGAACAGAACAGAGCCCAGACTGAGTAACTCTGAAATCCACATCTTTTCACCATGAGAATCTTCTGCCTATGAAAATGAGTAGAGACCACTAGACAGACCCAGCTCACCTTAAACCCAGAATTTGCTGCTAATTAACTAGCACTGTGGCCTTCCTTCAATAAGTCTAACTGCTCTGAGTTTCAGTGTCTCAATCTACAAAATGCGGATGATTCTTGCCATCTATCTATATGAAATACTTAGGTATAAATGTAACATAATATGTGTATGATCTTTATGCTAAAACTCCAAAACACTGATGAAAGAAATCAAAAAGACCTTAGTAGAGAGACATACTGTAACAATTAGATCTATAGATTCAATGAACCCCAATAAAAATCCAAGCAGGATTTGCTTTGGTAGATAGTCACAAGCTGACTCCAAAACAAATGTGAAAAAGCAAAACAACTTGAATAGCCTAAAAATAACAAAGTTGGAGGATTCTTCATAACTGATTTCAAGACTTACTATAAAGCTACAGTAATGAAGACAATGTGTTACTGGTAAAATAATAGACACAATGGTTAAGAACAGAACAGAGAGTGTAAGAAGAGACCCTCACAAATATCATTAACTAATTTTTGACAAGGAGCAAAGGTAATTCAATGGAGAAATGATAATGTTTTTCAATAAATGGTGTTGAAACAGTTACATGTCCATATGCAAAAAAAATGAACCTCAACTTAACCTGACACCTTGTACAAAAATTAACTCAAAATAGATCATAGCCTCATATGGAAAATGTAAAGCTATAACACCTCTAGAAGAAAACATAGGAGAAAATATGATTGACCTTGGGTCAGTCAAAGAACTTTTATATGTAATTCATGAAAGAAAAATTTATAAATTGGACTTTACTAAAATAAAATTTGGATACTACTAAGAGAACATAAACACCGCCACTGTCTGGGAGACTATTCTCAAATCACATTTTTGTCAAAGAATTGTATAAAGAATATACAAAAAACTCTCAAAACTCAACAATAAGAAAACAATGCAATTTAAAAATGGGAGAAAGGTCTGAAGACACACTTCACCAAAGAAAATGTATGTATGAAAAATAAACACTTGAAAAGATGCTCAAATCTTTTATTAGGAAAATGCCAGTTAAACCGTAATTACATACTGCTACATGCCTAATAGAATGACTACATTTTTAAAAAACTGGCAATACCAACTTTTTGGAAAAGGATGCTGAGCATTTAGAACTCTTACATGTTGCTGATGCAATGCTTGGAAACCAATCTGGTAGTTTCTTATAATGTTAAATGTGTGCCTGCCATTACGACCCAGCGATTCCAATCTTGGGTCTCTACTCAAGAGAGATGAAAACTTACGTTCACACATAAGTCTCAGTAAATGTTTACAGCACTTTTATTCATAATCACTAAAAGTTGGAAATAACCTCCTTCAACCAATGAATTGTTATACTGTGGTTTATTCTTTTTATATCATACATTAATATAGTTTTCATATCAGAATGTTTCAGATTTATTGAATTGATCCGTCTATACTTGCACAATGTTTAAAGTTTTAATAACTGCAGCTCTATCGTGTGTCTCACTGATGTTTACTATTCTTTACATTTTCTTTTAGTTGTCCATAGTTATGTTCCCGTCGGAACTTTGTGGCCACATTTCCTCCAGAAAAGACCCTACTGTAACTTCCCCAATAATCCACTAATTCTGAAAGTTAATGTGTCAAGAACTGGTAGCCTTACAATATTCAATTTTCCCGTCTATGTGCACTGATACACTTCTCCATCTATTCAGTCTTCTTTTATATCTCTCAGTGAAATTTCACAATTAAAAATTACATCTATACAAGTTTCATACATACCTTGGTGAAATTACCTCTAACCTTTTCATCATTAGTAGTAATGGTTAAAACTGTGATTTTTCCCCATTATCTCTTCTAGTTAGTATTAGTTAGTAATACTTATTAACTTAGATTTCTCGGTATAGTCACTTTGATGAACTTTCTTACTATTTCTAATGTGTTTTCCCTTGATTCTTCCGAATAAGATTCTATTTTTAAGTTATATAAAGTGAGTTCCACTGAAGGTCATGTCTTACCTGGCTAACAATAGATATAATTCTGAGTTCTTGTCAACCACAACAGTTTGTTGGTAAAATAGAACAAAACCATTCCACAACACTGCTCATCTTAATCCCTGGGGTCATCCTATTACTAACTATAATAAAAGGAATTACCATTTACTATTACCTACCATGTCTCAACCTTTGTCGACATTTAACTTGCATGAACATTTAGCTTCACAATGACCTTGCAATGGTTGTTTATAAATAGGAAAACTAGAACTTAAAGAAGCTAGGTACTTGCCCAAGACCACAGAGTTACAGTAAGTGGTTGAGACAGCACCCAAACCCCAGGTTTATCTAACTCCAATGCCGTTCCTTATTCCAGTTCACCACAGAGCTTTCTTCCTTTAAAAGAAGGGATGGAAAGAAGGGGCAAAACAAAAACAAAAAAAAAAGAAATAAATAAAAAGAAAAAAATGTACCTAGTACTATTAAATGCATTTGCTTTTGTTTGTTTGTTTGTTTGTTTGGGTTGGTATTTTTCTGTTTTCTTTGTAAGCAAGTAACATCAAGTAGGATGATTAACAAACAGCAGGGTCGGGGAGAAAGCATTGCTCAAGATACAAAAAATTTCTCAACCGGAGACTTAGAACACCTCACATTTGCTTTTGGCTGATTAGTCTTAATATGTTGTTCAGAGCCAAAGACACATGCTCATGATTTAATATTTGGGATCTGTTTATTTTATTTAAATGCATTCTCATAGCTAAAATACTACTACTAATTAGTATTGCTAATAGCTCTAAAAAATTCTGGATATGAACTGTGCTTAACTGCCAAACTGCGACATTGAACCTAAGCAAAAATGTTTTTGTATGTCACTATTTTTCATTTGTTTGCATTTGTTTCATTTGTTTAGTCTTTAAAAAACAACCTAATTTTGCAATTTAATAAGAGTTGATTGCTTACTTTTTGAAAGGGCATTTTATTTTGTAAGGTCCTATCAAATTTAGGATGCACTAAAAGAATTAACTGTACAACTGAAACTAATATAAAATAATATTGATGATAAACTGTAACTGAAAAATGAAATGAAAAAAATAATTAACCAAATACTGCCTATATGGCTTTAAATACAAACTATTCTATCAAACTTTGAAGTTAATGAGCTTTTTTATTTACAGCATATTTCAAGCACCCTTGAGTTCAAAGGGAGATGGGGGTAGGGAGAAATAGAGAAAATGAATTCGAACAACTTAAAATCTGGCTCCGGGCCACAATAGAAAGAGATCAGTCTTTGAGGTCAAGGGACTGGGGTTTAAATACTGAAACCACTGTTTAAAGCTCTATGATCTTAAATTTCACACCTTCTATGTAAAGACTTTTCATAAGATAGTGTCTCGCATATTTTCAATTAATTTTAGCTATTATAATATTCTAAAATATAGACTGTCCAACTTCATATAATTGGGATAATGAAACCTAACTTTGGAGGGTGTTCTAAAAATTAGAGGAAACAAGGCAAAGAAAATACCTAGGACAAGACATTCTCTTTCCCTACTCTAACTTTTTATTATAAGCAATCTTTTGAGCAAGCAGCATCCTTAAATGTTACAACGCATTGCAAAAATTGAAAACTAAAAGACATCATCAGAGATTTCTGAATGCATGCAAAGAAAAAGTACCCTATATAAATTCATTACTGCCTTAATTTTATAGCAACAGAACAGAAAAAATGTAAGAAAAAGAAAATTTCAAGTACATACTGCCGATCGCATCTGAGGCTGGGACTAGATTTGCCTTAGTGTATCTGTTTACAGAGCATAGCTGAACAACTTAAAGGCTAGAATATATTTGCTCATTGTAATGCCTGGAAAATTAATTCAGAGAAAAGAAGTGCATAGAGAGCAAGAGAAAAGGTCAATTTAAAAATACCATCCTAAGATACCCAGTGATATAGCCTAGAAATTGATTCCTAATTTTCAAAAAAGACAAAATTGGTCCCACATATTATAATTTAACTATATTTCTTTTTTTAAGATTTTATTTATTTATTTTTAGAGAAAGGGGAAAGAAGGGAGTAAGAAAAGGACAGAAACATCAGTGTGTGGTTGCCTCTGGTGTGCCCCCAACTAGGGACCTGGCCCACAACCCAGGTATGTGCCCTTGACTGAGAATCGAACTGACGACCCTCTGGTTCTCAGGCCAGCACTCAATCCACTGAGCCACACCAGCCAGGGTGATATATGTCTTAAACATATCATCAAGTGGGTGATTTGTGGATTACTAGGAATAAATATGTATTTGATCACAAAATTATGCTATACCATCCTGGGAAAATACATGAGGTACACAGGAAGAGTGAATAGAGAAAAATCTACTTATATGGTTGCAAACAGAGACTAGCAGGGATTAATAGGAGAAGAAAATACGTATTAGAAAGGTATACTGGGGCTCTGAATTCCAGTGCAAGGAGTTCGAACTTCATTCTACATGGAATGATTCTCCAAATGAGTACCCCCTGCTTCAAAATCACCTGGGGAACACAGCAAAGCACTGATTCCTGGGTCCTACCCTACACCTACAGAGTAGAGATCTCTAGTGGGATAACTCAGGAATATGCATTTTTTACAAGCTTCAGAAGTGATTCTGTTGTACCCAAAAAGTTTGCTGTAGCAAAAGGGAAACACGGAAGGAAGATTCTTGAACAGAGTTGGGCTTCAAAAGTAAAAACAAAAATAGCAACAATAGTAATGCCAAGTATTTATCTCTACTACTATTTATTATTTATTTATTTATTTACTTATTACATGCAAGGCACTGTTCCATGTACCTTACATGCATGAACACTACAAACTTTCAAGGAACCAATAAGGTAGGTACAGGGGATAGTATAAAACAAGGAAATGGAGGCACAGAGAAACTAAGTAACTTCTCCAAGTTCAGACGGTCATAAAGCCATCAGGGATTAGATTACTTTTAGCAGCAGCATGAAGGGAGGATTCAGGGGGAGACTAGAGGTGATAGATTTATTGATAAACTATTATAGCAGTCTAACAAGAAAATCTGAATTTGGGCAGTGTCACTAGTAAAGATTGCTTCTACAAACATACAGACACCTACCTATCTGTATATTATACAGTGAAATAAGTCTGTTTGCTTTTTGAATAAATAAACACTGCAAGGTGGAAAATATACCTGTATGCAGTTGTCCACAGTGCTAAAAGTTTAATGGATTTGGAGTTAAGAGTCAACTAAGTAAAATAGCTGAGCCTTGTGTTATTCCAAATGACACTTAAATGAAGTGCTTTCATCTTTTGGAACTGGAAGTGGGCTATCTTATTTTGTGTTCCCTATCTAAACCTCTTACTCCTCAAAACATGTTGACAAATTCTTCCCACTCTGCTGCCACTCTTCACTATTATCAAACACTTATACAGTATAAACATTGTTCTACACTACAAGCTGTGAAGTCCTTTGCTTTATCATCATGACTAAGCATTTGGGTAACACCTCACATTGAAAAATAAGGACACAAGACAGAAGAAGCCCCTCTTCCAACTCCACTGCTCACCCCTCTCTTGTACACATCATTAGAGGAACTTAATCACCCCTCTTTATAAATACACACACATGCACTCTGAGGATCCTTAAGGAAAACTGAAATGGTCATAAGTGGTCTAAGTATAGATTAAAAGGCTGCATTTTTTAAAATAAGAATTTTAAAGATATTAAAGACCTTGTTCAAGTTTGCAAACAATACAAAACACAACCTTCAACTTCCCCTAGTAATTGCTAAGGCACTACCAGAAGTTAACAATCTCAGAAATTCTCAAGGACCAGTGGCCAATAACAAATCAAATTTAAAAAGAAATAATTTGTCTCCCTCCTCCACTCCTGAAGTAATAGTCTTGGAGAAGCAAGCCATGTTAGCTAAAGTATCTAAGAGAAACACACTCTGGCTAAGTGAAATTTATCTCCACACTAGTGGAATTTACCTGGTCTTCTTCCTACTTCACTTCGGATTTCATATATCCCACTCATCACTTTCTATACTATTGAGAGCTATCACCACACTGTCAGTGGGACTGTAAAACAGTGCAACCACGATGCAAAACAGTACAGAACTTTCTCAACAAAGTAATAGAACCACCATACGATTCAGCTGTTCCACTGGATAGTTATCTGAAGAATACAAAAACACTATTTCAAAATAACATATGCATCCCTATGTTCACTGCAGCATCAGTCACAACAGCCAAGATATGGAAACAACCTAAGTGTCCATCTGCAGATGAATGGATAAAGAAGATACCATACACACACATACACAATGGAATACTAGTCAGCCATAAAAAGACAAAATATCAACATTTGTGATAAGGGAGGACCTTGAGGGTATTATACTAAGTGAGGTAAGTCAGAAAAGGACAAAAACCATATGATTTCACTCATATGTGGAATTTAAAACAAAACAGACAAAAAGAAACAGGTGAACAAACAAACTAAAGACAAATTCATAGATACAGACAGCAGATTGGTGGTTACCAGAAAGGAAGTTGGGTGAAGGGAGGTCCAAATGGGTCAAGGTGGGGGGTCAAACATATGGTGATGGATAGACACTGGACCTTTGGTGGCGAGTACACCATAGTGTGTAAAGATATCAAATTATAATGTCGAATACCTGAAATTTACATAATATTATAAATCAATGTTACCTCGATTAAATTATATTACATTAATTTCTTTATAAATTTTGGATATTAACCCCTTATCAGATGTATTGGTGAATATGTTCTCCCATTCCATGGGTTGTCCTTTATTTTGTAGATGGTTTCCTTTGCTGTGCAAAAACATTTTAGTTTGAAATAGTCCTATTTGTTTATTTTTTCTTTTGTTTCCCTGGCCTAAGGAGATGTATATCAGATAAAATATTGCTATGAGCAATGTCTGAGATTTTACTGCCTATGTTTTCTTCTAGGATTTTCATGGTTTCAGGTCTAACATTTAAGTCTTTAATCCATTTTGAATTCTTGTGTGTGTTGTAAGGTGATCTAGTTTCATTTTTCTGCACGTATTTATCCAATTTTCCCAACACCATTTATTGAATAAACTCTTTAGCCCATTGTATGTGCTTGCTTTCTCTGTTGAATATTAATTGAATATACAGGTATAGGTTTATTTCTGGACTCTCTATTCTGTTCCATTGATCTGTGTGTCTGTTTTTATGCCAGTACCATGCTATTTTGATTACTATGGCCTTATAGTACAATTTGATATTAAGTAGCGTGATTCCTCCAACTTTCTTCTTCTTTCTCAGGACCGCTGTTGCTATGCGGGGCCCACAAACAATCCAATTTAAAAATGGCCAAAGGACCTAAATAGATACTTATCCAAAGAGGACGTACAGATGGCCAATAGACATATGAAAAGATGCTCAACATCATTAATCATCAAAGAAATGGAAATTAAAACCACAATGAGGTATCACTTCACACCTGTCAGAATGATATCACTTCACATCAGTAAATCAACAAACAAGTGCTGGTGAGGATGCAAAGAAAAGGGGAGCCCTTCTGTACTGTTGGTGGGAATGCAGATTGGTGCAGCCACTGTGGAAAGCAGTATGGAGATACCTCAAAAAATTAAAAATGGCTCTGTCTTTTGACCCAGTGATCCCACTTCTGGGAATATATCTGAAGGAACCCAAAACACTAATTTGAAAGAATATATGCACCCCTATGTTCATTGCAGCGTTATTTACAGTCATCAAGATATGGAAGCAGCCCAAGTCTCCATCAGTGGATGAGCGGATAAAACAATTATGGGACACTTACACAATGGACTACTACTCATCCATAAAAAAGAAGAAAATTTAACCCTTTGCAACAGCATGGATGGACCTGGAGAACATTATGCTAAATGAAATAAGCCAGTCAGAGAAAGACAAATACCATATGATCTCCTTCATTATATGTGGAATCTAATGAATAAACTGAACTAACGCAAAATAGAGACAGACTCATAGATAGACAGCAGGATGACAGCTATGGGCAGGGGGAAGTGGTTAGCAGGTGGAGGGATCAAACAAAAAGGGAAAAGGATTCATGGACATGGACGACAGTGTGGTGATTGTGGGGGGGAGAGGGCATAAGGGAGTTAAGTGGTAATAGAAAAAATACAGTAAAACTGATGGATAAAACTGAGGAAATAAATTCCTCATGAATATCAAATACATATATATATTTTGTTAAATATCCATATAAAAATTTTTAATAAATCAAAAAAAATAATTTGGCTCCCCTTTCTACTGCTGAAATAAGAGCCTGTTTTTAAAAAAATTCATGGCTGAGAACCTTACTGAAAGAAAGTGTTTATTGAGCCACAAGCTAGCTAGAAAAGAACCTGTTCCTGGGGCATGCAGTCTGAACCAGCAGCAGCAGCAGTGCTGGGTAGAAAAGACACACATGTCTACTGTCATGGAGTTGACCAGGCTTTCGTGCTAACAGTTTGGGGAAGAAAGATGTAAGTTGTTTTTAAAGAATTTACATTGGCTATAGTTAAAAGGGGTGGGAAAAGGTGAAGCGGGGATAGTTCTGAGATAGGTACAAAGTCTGTAAGGAAGAAGTGTTTGTTCTTCAGGATTGGTTATGGGCAGCAGTCCAGAAAGTTCGTGTATAAGCAAGAAGCAGAGCCACCTGGCTATTCTCTTCAGATAATCACGGGAAAAAACACCTGGAAGTTAGTTTGAAGTTTCAACATATATTCAGAAATGTAAGCAGTCCTTTGTTGGTTTTGCCCTGCAGTTATTAACTGATTAACCTCTCTTGTCTCTTCCTTCCACCCTCCCGCTTGCTGTAATTTAACTTAGGACATCTCAGATTTATTTTCTTGTCAGTAGAGAAGCAAGCAACGCTAGCTAAAATATCTAACAGAAGTACACTCTGACTGAGTGAAACTTATCTCCCCACTAGTGGAATTTACCTGTTCTTCCTGCTTCACTTATGATTTCCTGCATCCAACTCACTCACCACTTTCTGTACCATTAAAAGCTACCACCACACTGTTGGTGGGGATTGTTAAACGGTAAAACCGCTGTGGAAAACAATTTAGGGAATCCTCAAAAAGTTAAGAATAGAACTACCATGTGACCCAGCTTCTGGGATTGAAAGCAAGACCTTGAAGAGACATTTGTACACCCCTTTCAGAGCAACATTATTCCTAATAGCAATATGTGGAAGCAATCCAAATGCCCACAACAAATGAATGAATGCACAAAATGTGGGATATTCATACAATGGAATATTATTCAACATTAAAAAGCAAGGAAATTCTGCCACACCTATAACATGGATGAACCTTAAAGTCATTATGTCAGACAAAATCAGCCAGTGACAAAAAGACAAATACGACATGATTCCACTTATATGAGGTATCTAAATTAGTCAAATTCAGAAAAACAAGGAGTAAAATAGGGCATTGGGGTGAGGAGAGGAAAAGGAGTTCTGTTTAATGGGAACATTCTTATACACTTAGGACCAACTTCAGAATAGTGATTACATCTGAGTAGAGAAGGAAGAAAATTGGATTAAGGAGGAAGACTTGAAGCCTTGATCATACCTAGTATTTTATTTCAAAACAAAAAAAAAAAATCCAAAGCAAATGTGGGAGAAATTCGATATTACAAAGCTGAGAGGTACGTATATAATGAATGCTCACTATATTACTTTCCATACTTTTTTGGAAGCTTGATAGATTTCATAATTTTTTATAAGACATAAGTTTCCCCCATTAACCTTTCTCATTAGTAAATATTATCCTACTCAACCTTGTACTATAGTTATTTATCTACTTGTCCTACCTAGGTTCTAGAAGAACAGGCTTTACATCTGACTTATTTCTGAATGCATCCTCACCTTCTCCTCAAAATTCACATACGTGGATCTTTGGGATTCAGGTACCAGGTTAGATGATATAGAGGTCAGACTTCAGTTGAGTGATAGTTACCTGAAGCAATAAAATGGAAAAACAGAAACTTTGCGGGGGCTATTCAAGATTATGGCCTCAAAAGTAAAACTACATGGAAAGTCTGAATAATGAAAGAAAGAAAAGAAAAACAGCACAGTACTGGAAGTAGAACTAAATCTAGAACTAAATCAAGTGTATTAAAAGCTTAAAAACAGATGCACATATAAGGGCATTAATATAGTCATCCACTCAGCAAACATATATTGGCTTACTATGTGCCAGGCATTGTATTAGGTGCTGGGGGATGCAGCAGTAAATAACATGCACCAAAATTCATGCCCTCGGGCCCCTTATATCTCAGCATGGGGGAGACACAATAAGTGTCTTGAGTTAAATATCTAGTATGTTAGGAGACAGTTAAGTGGTAAAGAGGGAAAGCTATGCGTGGAGGGAAAACATGGGGTGAGAGGAAGGGGAGGGACTGTATTCGTGTGTGTTGGGGAGTGCATTTTAGACAGGATGGATGAGAGAAGTCTGTGGTAAGTATATGCAAGAGTTTTCCTTCTACACGGTCTTTACACATGCTTCTGGGCAGGGTATGGAGGTTCAAAAGGCTGAAAGCAACATTCTGTTGAATAATTGAATGACTAAATAAATGAATGAATGAATATGACTAGAAGATGGGGAGAAAAATATCAAGAAATGAAAACAGAGAACTCTGTTTTATCTCTGAGGCTATTAGAGAAAAGATTATTAATGCAACCATTCAACAAATTAGGATTGTACCAAAAATGAGTAGTATAATTTCCACATGCTGGATATACAACTATGTGGAAGAAAGACATGGTCCCTACCCTCCTAACAGCTAACAGTCATATAGCAGAGAGAAAAACAAAGAAGCAACATAGTGTGATAACTACTAAAATGGAAATACGTGCACAATGTTGTAGAAAAACAAGGTGTGAGCGTTTGCACAGGGAGAAACAAGTGGAACTTTCCAGAGGAACAAATCTACGCTGGGACACAAAAGGTGAGGAAGTTTAGCCAAGCTAAGAGTAGAAGGGAAGACTATTTCAAATGCAAGGGGTATCATGCGAATGACATGGAGGTAAGACAGAGCACAGTACCACAGAGAACTGAGTAAAGCTCATTTTGGCTCCGGTATAGATTAGGAGGCAGGAGTGGGGACAAGTGAAGGATTTTCTTAAGGGCACTTGGGTAGCTGTGGAGAAATTTTACACAAGAGTGAATGATATGATCACACCTACATTTTGGAAAGATAACTGACTACAGTGTAAAGAATGGACGGGAAAAGAATGAAGGCAAGGAGACTTTTTAGAAAAGAGCATGCCAAGAGCATGTGTATGTTACTAAGACCACAGGATATTTATTGTTACCTGGGTCAGGTGGTATGCTCAGGTCCCTAAAACTTGTTTTTCTATTGTAACAAAAACAAATCATGTACCAATGAATTATCAATGTCTCTTCTCTGGCAGGTAGAAAAGTCATATAAAATCAAAGACCCTAATAAAACCCATCAACAATGTTATTAGAGTTGTGCTTTGTAACAACCTACAGTCATTATGCTGTGCCCTGAAAGAGCACCTTCATTATACATTGTGATTTTCATCCTTTCCCTCCCCAAAACAATTTTTCTACCCATTCTAACAGCTTCTTAGACACTGAGATCCATGGGTAAGAGACAAGTACAGCTTTTCAGCTGAATAAACAAAGACAGACAATGAGGGCAATGTGGCAAAATGAGTCTGCCCACTCAGATATTTTCCAAAGTAGGAGTTCATGCCCAGCTTCCTCAGTTGGAAAGCTCAGGGGAATAAACATTCCAGATAAACCAATATCAAAGACATTTCATCAGCACTATCATTTGTGCTAATTGTTCAGCGGGCAGTATACAAAACTTTAGGGAAATTACAAGGCCCAAGGGCTTATTATTTTTAAAATGGTAATGAAAAAGACAGGTACACTGGGAAATTTTCTTGACAACACCAGACCTGACATATTAAAACAATTTTATTCACTGACAGAGATCAGAAAAGCAATAAGCTTTCATCAATGCCCTCTAGAACTCATATTGTATATATCAAGTGTATGTTAAAAAACATGTGGGTGTAGTCAAAGATAGAACCACTCAAAAAGGACACTGTTTGTTTGTTAGGGTATACTTTAAAAGACTAATGTTTTGCATTAACTATTTAACAGATGTGCAGTGTTTGATTTGGGTGATGCAATGTTTGAGGCAGCTTTTCTATCCTTTTTTTTTATTCAATATGAACAGTACATTCCTAACCAGGTCTACTCAGACACCCAGGGTGCTAGTAAATGGTAGTACAGACTCTTCAGTGACCAAGCAACCAATATCCTGGAATTTGAAAAGAACTTTTTATAATGAAAAGTTCCACTATCAATAGACCACTTGCCTGACTTGTATTCATAGTTGAAAGCTGACCCTCTGCTGGAGACCAAAATTCCCCCTGTATTAGCCCTGAAGTCACTACATCAGCTTAAAATTAGGATAGGACAGAGGAGGGGGAAAGTACTTTAAAATTCTAAGACAACAAAAGGTGGAAGAAATTAGGTGATCAAAGAGAATAATGTCCTTGTTATAAAAATAATGCAGGCCATAGACATTTACAAAGAAATATAAATAGTAAGAACTCAATAAACATTTATGAAATGAGCATGGTTCAAACGACAAATTTCAGCTCAAGTTGTCTACAATTTATATGACCACTGACAAATTATTTCTTTGAGTCAGTTTACTCACATGTAAAAACTGGATATGAATCTATAACCAAGGAGCCCTTATATTCTAGTTTTCATTTTCAGTTGAGCTACACAAAGTATTTAGCAATATCAGAAACAACAAGAAAGCTTCCAATATCCATTACCTCTCCAAAAAAATAATCAAGTCTATAGATTTAGTTTTTTAAAAAAAGATTTTCCCCTTAATCATAAAGAAAGCATTTTGCTGATTCTATATTTAATGATGATAAGAAAATGTTCAATTTTTTT
>VMDR010027043.1:0-13751 GCA_007922815.1 Macrotus californicus
AAAGGAGTTATTCACATCAGACTGAACTGGCCAGTAGGTGGATCTTTTGAAAGATTTTGCCTGAGATATACTTCTCGTATTTCCACTGTTCTTTCCCACCTGATTTCACCAAGTGTGGTGATTTATTTCTCCAAGGCTCTGTGGCTTCTAGTGGAGAAGAGATCAGTGTGGTAGTGTTTCATGGCCTTTCTTTTATGCACATGGAGCCTGCCACCCTCTGTTCATTACTAATGCCTCTACTGGTGTTCCCTGATAGCAGGTTATCTGGTTAAGTTTTCATCCTGTCCTGCTGTGGGTTGGCTAATGCTTGTGAAATGTCGAAATCCAAGCCCCCGTAGAAGCGTAATTGTTTCTAGGGCAGGAAATACCTGTCTTCCCAGATACTTTCCAGAGCAATAGGGTAGGGACTAAATTCCTTACGTTCTTCCTGTCCTCTATTCCATAACACCTGTGACCCAAGTAAATGTTTGATATTCACTCATCTGGAATACTTTACATTGTTAATAAATTCTATAGAGACCACATTTTATGTTAAAACACCTGTAGGCTCATCATTATGGAGTGATTGATCCCATTAGTAAAGCAAATAATTAAAAAAATATATATATATAATTTCAAATCGTTGCTCTGGCTGCTGAGATCTTGGGGAATTTCTTAGTCTTAATTCACCTCAGTTTGTTCATTTGTTAAACGGAGATAATAGAGCATTTAGAATATGCCTTGCATGTCCTCAATGCTATACATGTGCTTACTGTTATTAGTATTGCTATTAGCACCATCATTTGTGTTAATAGTGGGTCGTACTAGGACATTTGTTTTTCTTCTGCAGGACAAAAACATCAGTATGAGTGCTGAGAATAACAGAGTGGGAGAGAGAAGAGTAGGAGGTTCAAACTAAGGGGGCTTACATTTAGAAAAGGAGGGAAATCCGTGGGGTGCAGTACCCTGTGGGCATACTTTTGTTCATGTGGGAATGAGCAGGTCAGCTCACCCTTGATGCATCTCTGCATCATGTGCATCCAGCACACATGTAGGCTGTTAGTAAATGCCTTTGGGCTTACTTTTGAGGCTTTTAAAACATTTTGGGGGCTATGTTTGGAATATCTGTGTGTATATGTGTTGTCCTCTTAATCAGAAAATTAAAAATTGCCTTTTTATATCTTATTAAAAAGTGTTTACTTCCTACCATGTTGCTTTAACCTTTGTCCCATTTTCCTTATAGCATGTGCCTGAACTACAGAAGTTTGTTTAACTACATAGAACTTAATGGTATTTCCCTGGATGTTGGGTTGTGCAAATATACCTGGAGTTTAAATTGTGGTATTTGCCTTCTTCCTTGCCATTTAAACTAAGAGTTTACAATAATCTTTAGCAATTCAAAGGGAACATTCGTTTTAAATGAGGTTATTATAGAAGTTCTTCCACTGAAGATCTGCTAACGTGTTTCAAAATATTTTTGAATGGCTTTTACTGGAGATAAAAATTAGTAGATTTTATATATGTTTCAGATACGTATAAGAACAAATCAATTAGCAAAATACAACCTATTAGAAAAATGTATTAAAAAATAAAAGATAAGAAAAAATAATTCTCAAAAGAAATATAATAAATGGTCATAAACACAAAACAAACTCTTCAGTCTTAATACTAATCCAAAACTGGAAAGAAAAACATCATTTTTTAACCTATCAAATTGGGAAAAACCTTTTCTAAGATTACACTTATAGGTCATTTCTTTGCTCTGTGATATTTTTTCACATGTAAATCTTTTAAAAAATTTACCGTGGACATAAGATGTCATATTAAAGTCTTTGGAAATTGAGCATGTTTGTGGGTAAAGAATTCAGGGTAGGGGTCGACAGCGTGGAGGGTGATGCTCCGGGTCCTCATGAGTCACTGGAAGGGGTTGTGTTTGCAGCAGAGCCACTGTCACTCCTTATGTTCAAGGTGTGTGTGCGGCCCCTCAGCACCTGCCTGAAGGACTCTTTCCCTAGCAGGCATCAGAGGGCATGGCTGGTTACAGAAGGAGTATCTGAACTGCTGGGCACAATCAGTTCTTTATTATTTAGAGGTCGTTGATCATGTTTCTGAATTACTGTGTGCCTCTCTACCAGAAGGTAAATCAAAGCAAGTAGAAGTCAGTTCTTCAGTGACTGCAGCTTTTATGAGGAAATAATTTTCAGCTTTGAAGACTATAGGAAATAGCAGGGTTTTTTTTATGTTTGAAATACTGATGGTGTCCTTGTTTCTTGTTGTTGGCTATATTTGTGTTCTTCACTCTGGTAATACTTTGTTATGTTTTACTTGGTTTTCAACTGTAGACATTAAACCAGTTCATCTTAGATCTTTTCACTGTCGTTTTTAGTGAAAAATTCTGAGCTCTGGGAGTCCAGAGACCTGTTCTTGTTGTTGTTGGTGGTGGTTTTTTGTTTTGGAGGAGGCGGGATACATACAACTTGTGCAACTTTCTGGCTGTGATTGTTCACTAAACATTTAACTGTTTTGAATCTCAATTTCCTGATTTGTAAAATGAGAGAGTTGGATTAATTGATCCCTGTGGTCTTTTGAATTCTGTGAGTCTGACAGGAATTTTATCCAATGATTTGTTTTACAAACATGAGCCAGGTTAAAGTACTTCTCAAATATATTCTGCCTCTGGGCTCTTCACACTATAGTGGCTAATCTTCCCACTGGAAGTTTTTATTTTAAATCAAAACAACATCCTCTGGTAATTATCGAGGCTTGTATTTTTCTTATGGGAAGTAGAGACTACTTTCATACTGTAATTGTGATTAGCTGAGAAATGCCTATTTTAGAGTGATAAGAATATATAAAGAGCATGAAAGGTGGTGTAAACCAGTGTTTTCTCCTCTTCCAGAGGACTATTCTATTTCCTGATACTTGAGACGGTCTAAACAAAGAAATTAATTTTATTATGGCATGATATCTCTAGCCCAGTACCTCTTATCTTATTCTGTTCGAAGAAGCTGACAAAAGGTGCCCTAGGCAGAAACATATAGTACAATTTGCAGTTCAGGGGGACCAGAATCTCAAATTGCATATAAGAAAGTATCCTGTTTATTTGTCCTTCTGAGCTGTAGGTTCATCTGTGTCTGAAGAGAGAAGAGAAATGCTAGTTGTTCCTTCTCTGCAGGAAGGCAGACTGCCTGGCACATGCACATTTGGACGCGGCGTGGGTACGAGGTGAAGTTTGCTCAGTGCCTTTTCAGCCTTCTATGGCCATTGGGAGAAGGGGAAACTTTCTGCCCTTCATTACTTGTTTATAGGTGTCAATCTAAGGTAGTTTTCTTATTTTAGCCCAGATATAATTTAGCTAATTTCAGGAATTACTCTTAATTTTTATGGCTGTTTATCTGGAACATTTCTGAGTACTTGTGAAAGGTGAAGGACAGAAATACCCATATATATGGACTGTAGGTATCAGGAACACTAAATCTAACCCTTTGGAACCCGGGGCAGTGGCCCTGCCCCCTTGGCCCTAAAACCCAAAACATGCACCTACCACAAATCCAAGTTCACCTCCAAACCACACTATACTGCCCATGTAGTGCTCATGCCCAGATGAGACCTGAGAAATTTCAGACACTGTGCCTGTCTCCCTCCTTTGAGCTCTGGAGTGTTCTGAAATGACGAGACGTCTTTGGGTTTGGGTCACCTGATTAAAACTAGAAGCATTGTGTAATCCATAAAAACACTTTGTAATGGAAAATGACTAAACCGATTTGCTTTACAATGAATCCACTTACGTTATTTTATTATTTTGTTGGGTTTAGATGTATTTTGGTAGGTCCCAGGTAGAGAGGAGGTTGTTTCCTGGGTCAGAGTCGTGGGAGACAATGGATTCTAGTCCTGGCCTCATCTCTGGTGTGATATTAGGCAAATTGACCAGCTTCCATGTGCCTCGGTTGTCTCAGATGTCAAGTGGCTGCTTGCCTTCTAGGCTGAGTTCTTGTAAAAACAAGAAAATATTTCTGTGTCTTGAAAATGTTAAAGCCGTGGTGATTACTTAAAACTTTATAGCATTTAATATGAAATCAATACTCTTAATAACTATGTGCAGAATTAAATTTAAGTCACAATTGAGACATTATTTATCCAGTTAAAAAGTTTTCTATAACAAGGATTGAACCCAGGCTGTATCAGATTGTGTTCCTAGCGAATGAGTTGGAAATTTGGTCCATTATTTCCTTGATTTCTGAGGAGTTACGCGTCAGAATTTAATGTTGGTTGCAGGTTCTCAGTTACCATGACATTTCAGTCATTAGTCTGATTGAAGCCATCTCTGACAGCTCTGCTGGGGAGGAGGCAGAAACAATAATCCTGCCGGTTTGCCAGACGCCTGCCTGTTGAGATACTGTGTCTCCAAGCGGAGTCCCCTCGGGGACCTGGGGAGAAGACTAAGGGAGGCCAGCTGGGCTCCCTGGGACAGAGACCAGGAGACCTCTCTCTGCTCCACTTCCCACTCATTGTGCTGCCCAGGCCCTATCACTTGAGAGACCTGGCAAGGAAGTGAGGCGGAAGTGAGTGCCACTGCTGGTTCGCAGTGTTCCAGTGTGGGTGGAAAGTCTGAGAAGGGGCCTGGGTGAGAAGAACGAGACCTTACTGACAGGGTTCAGCCCTGCTTGGGCCTGTTTCACATCAGTTTTCTACATAATCACAGCTCGCCCTGCCTGCATGGATCTTGAGCACTTTCACCTCTGCCTTTAAAAAAAACAAAAACAAACCCCAAACAAAAAGCTTTCTGGGCAACTATGGTAGGGCATAAAGCATTTTAACTTTTTATTTCAGGTAGAAATGATAAAATGTGAAAAGTGTGGCATTGGCTGCTTCAAAATGGTAACACCAACAAGATAAAACAAAACATACTTTCTAGGTCTTTCCAACCTACTGTAAAATTATTTGTCTTGTTGTAAATGCTTTTTCTGTTAAGCTATTTTCTCATTGATTTATTTATAAGACTACTGACTGTTCTCACATTTCTGATGGTCACTTAGAATGACCTGGCTTCTCCTGATCCTAATTATTTAGCCCTCTTACATGATTTAATTTGCATATTGGGTCTATAAAAATTACGCAGTTGTATATATCATAAGATTGAAAGGAAAAGAAATATGCCAAACCATTTCTCTTCTTCACCACTGAGTTTGTAAACCAGAATATTTATGTCAAGAAATCAGGAGAAAATCACTGGAGGTTTTAATGAACCACAAAATGTGTCCCTTGCATACCTTGCCTTGTCATCCTGCTTGAATTTATGCATGACGTCTGCAGTGAGTAGTAAATACTCTCTTGGTAGTTCTGTCATGGTCGGGACTCACAGGTGTCTCCAGTTTCAGCCGTAAGTCAATAATGATAATAAGGCTTCATTTTTCTTTTTCCTGGTGTGTCTCATAGGAACTTTTGAAGCTCAAAGGGGTATTTTAAGCTTTTTAAAAAATAGAAAGCCCAAATATTCTCAATTGCTTTTGCATATACAAATTTTCAGTAGTTGGAGCCACCATTTTTCTGTGTCTGGAAAGGATGGAGGGGACTTGCCTGGACTGAAAGCAGAAGAGCAGTTGTGGGATTGCTTGCAAACTGTCGATGCTGTTCGTTTTCTGAGCAAGGCTGGTGACCTCTAGACCAGTGGTTTCTCATACTTTCTGTATCTAGAAGTGACGCACGAAATAGTTTAGTTTAAATGGACCACTCTTACCCAGAAATTTTTTAAAGAGTTATTAAAAATCATTTGAATATCCCTGTTTAGACACTTTCACTTAATACAGTGATTAACTGCATGATTTTAAGACGCATACAAATGAAGTACTTACTATTTTATAAAACAGATAAGCACCCTCTTTTTAAGTTTGTGTGCATGTGTACGTATATTCAGTGATAATCATACCATCTGATCCTGCCTGCCACCCCCTGCCCTGACTCTCACCTTAAAATTCTTTCTTTAGTGACTTTAGAGAGTCCCTGGATTAGAAGCAAACTCCCAGCAGTGTGTGGAAGGACCCCCGGCACAGGCTGTCCCCTTCGTCCTATCCACCCTGGTGTCTTCCCGGTCCTGCCAGCCCTTTGGTGTTCCTTGCCTCCCCCTCACACTCACCCTGCTCTCTCCGCAACTCCCAAGGCTACCGTCTCTTCCCCTCCCAGCACATTCCTTCTGGCACCCTCAGAATTAGAGGTTTAAGTTCCTGCAGTAGTACCAAGGCCTTCTGCTTTACCTCACCTGTGTCACTCATTTTACACCAGTGATTTTCAATCTTTTTCATCTCATGACACACGTAAACTAATTATTAAAATTCTGCAGCACACCAAAAAGTGTCCATTTTCTACCTATCTGACAAGGAAAAATAAGTATAATTTTGATTCATTTACACCAGATGGCTGTTGTTGTGTTGGCTGTTGTCATTTTTTTAATTTGAAAATCGAAGGGAAAAGAGGTCAGTGCCCCTGACTGCAAAGTCAGGTAGTGCCTGCTTTAAAAATTCTTGTGGCGCACTGGTTGAAGGTCGGTCACTGTTTTACACGGCTGGTAAGGGGCAAAACCTGTCTCTAAATCTGATTCTGAAGCAGCATGTCCTTTCTTTTGCCCCATGTTAACTCCCTGGACTTCTGTTTCTTGCTGTGTGAGTGTAACAGTGATAACACTTTAATGGTGCTCCTGTGGCGCTCAGGTGAAGCAATGTCTGTGAAAATGCGTGGTGAACAGTGGAACAGCATTTAGTGTTTACCGTCATTACCTTGTTTGCTAGGATTCTTACTTTGTTTAATTTGTTTGCCACGATTCTTAGTTTAAGTTTACATTGCCTCCTAAATCTTTTCTCAAAACTCTTAGTCTTTGCTGCTTTCTTGGCTGGCCACGATGGGCCTGACATTTGTCACTTTTCCTTCTCTTCCCAGGATGGTTCGTACTTGGCCGAGTTCCTGCTGGAGAAAGGCTACGAGGTGAGTGACTTGGTGAGCAAGCCCAGGCTGGTGGGGTCACTTGGACACAGTGGCCTCCCGCTTCCTCTGCTGCCGTCCTTCTGTGTGTGTTTTCCACTGAAACTCTGATAACAAATCAAAATCAGGGGAAGAATGTGCCTTTTGGCTTGTAACCATGCCAGCTCATTGTACTGTTTATCTACTGGTGAGCACTGGTGGCTTCCCCCTGTTCCTTAGTGTTTAACTGCTTTGCACGCTTCCCACATTTTCAGATAAAGCAGCAACCTGTGTAAGCTAAAAGCTGTAACATTATTAGGGTTAATTTATGATGTGATATGTTACATAAAAAAGTCCCACTCATAGTGAAGTCATTTAATTCGGAAATTGCACAGAGCCATAAAAACTAAGTTGATCTTGCAAGCTTAAAGGAAAAATTAATGCTTGTAGATTTTACTTTCTAAAAGGCAGCCATATATTTTATGGAAGCTGAAACTTCTGGATTGGCGGCTCTCATCATTGTCTCTGTTGTCTTTTCTTCTTCTCCTTCAACATTTTCTAACTTTTTTAAAAAGAAACAAGGGTATCGATCGTATTTTAAACTTGATATAGCTTTGTATGTACATCTCACCGTTTTAAAGAATAGTTTTCTGATGTGTACACTTACATAAATTCATGTTATACAGAGAATGAAAATCTACGCAGTGATCCATGTGCCCTGGCCTGATTTGGGAGTATTTACATGAATAATTTGGATTCTCTGTTTATCCCAGTTGGAGGTGCATTGTTTTGAAAGTGTGCACTGTGGACAAATGGACAAACACTAGCAAGAAATTTGGCATCTAAACACCAACAGGATTTGCAAAAAAACCCAAAAAACTAGTTTCTTACTTTAACTCATAATCTTTTCTGAGAGCCTTGACTTTTAGACTTTAAGAAGTAATAGCAGGTATGTTTAGTACCTTTTGTACCCTTATCTAATAGCTAGTTCTATATCTTACAATAATATCAAAATAAGGCGTTGTGATTGTGAATGTATTATACATGTACACATATGTTCATATAAATAGATTCCCACTATAATTGAGGGATAAATACATATTTGACAGGGCAGCAGATTTTAGAAAGGATGATATGTAGTGCAGAAGAGTTGGTTTTAGGTCCGGACTGGTTTTTATTCAGGCTAGATGAACACCATGTTGCAATAACTCCGAAAACAAAGGTGTTGTGGAGAAATGCTGGTGCAGACCAGCAGGGCTTTGGTGGCTAGAGAGGAGTTCGTGATTTGGCTGGGTGCTGAGTAAATCAGGAGGAGGAACTAGCTGAGTAATAACTCAGAACGTGCCTACTTCAGACTGTGGCACGCTGGCGTAATGAATATTTTAGGCTGAAGGAGTGTGAGAAAATGGTAGAAGTTTCTCCTGTAAATTGTCTTTCTCAGTTTAATGTTGAGTAGGAAAAGGGTTTCCGGCTGGGCCTGAAAATTAAACTGAAAAGCATACAAATTTATTTAATGCCAGTTTTACATGACAGAGAACTTTCATGAGGAAGTGAATTATCTGAAGAAACAGTTAAGCCTCGGTATTTTTATGTTAAATTTGATGGAGAGTGGACAGTCGTGGAGAAACATGGTAGGTAGGTCGAAGAGTGTGAGGTAAGCGTAGTACACTCGGGGAAACCGAGCAAGGTCTGTTTGTTAGGGTTCTTCTTGGTGTCCCCTTGTTTTCAGAGATAAAGATGCTCCATTTCTCTACGTGTAGGGAGGGCACCTCTTTTTGAGGATTTTATAACTGTTTCAGGGGAAAGGGCTGGGGGGGTTAGAGTGGCCTTCCTGCTTCTGCCATTTTCTCAGACTCCTTCAGCTTAAAATACTCAGTATGCCAAGATGCCATATCTTGGAGTAGCATGTCCTGAATTCCACCGTAGTCAGCACAGTTTCGGAAGAGAGAGGTGGTGTATCAGAAGGCATGCTCAAACTGCACAGGTGTTAGATTTTACTTCCCAGGTGGACACTGAGGACTGAGCCTTGAGGTGCGGATGGTGGGAACAAGTAGTGTCTTTAGCTAGTCCAGAGGAAAAAGCAGTGACAGTGTGAGGTGTGGCAGTCTCTCTGGTGGACTAGTGATCGAGCCTGGGATTGGTCTGGATGTGTTTGACAGTAAATATTCTCAGTCATCAGGACGGCGGTATTAGTAGGAAGAAGACATGGCATGGAGGAGCAAAGCTCCATTCAGGTGGCTTGTTGAGGAACTAGCAGACCTCAGAAGATGGACAGTGATGTTCATACATGGATGAGACTTAGAAATAAATGTCATAAGAACCTAGGACTGCCAAATGAACTACAAATTCCATTGGCATTTGAAAATTTAAGAGCAGATTTTACTCTGATAAAGACACAATAGAAGGCTCATTTGGCAAGTCAAAGTTAATGGGAGGAATGAATCATTAAAACAATGATTGGCAAGAGAAGAGAGGTTTAGGAGTAAGATCCATAACTTGATAGAAATGCTATAGACAATACAGGTGGAAGGCACACAGCTACAAAGTATAACCAGAGATGATTCTCCTTTTAGCACACGGGAAATATGAGTTTTGTAGGAATGCAGGGAGTGAAAGCATGTTTATCCACACTGTATTCAATTTTGAAAGGCAACTGTCTTCAGTTTTAAGAGATTAATAAAATTGGAAGATAAGTTATTAAGAGCAATCTCATGGTAGCACAGGCTTTATCTTTTTGTGCTTAGATCAAAGTAAATGTGAGAGTGATTTTTTGAAGAGGCTGCATTGGAGAGTTTCCAGAATTATTAGCCAGGATTCCCTGGTCGCTCAAGACCATGAGCAAAATACAAGGTATGTAGCATGCAATAGGGTTAGAGGGGGATAGACCTGTCCTCACCTAAATTGGCAGTTTTGGATGAGCATAGACTTCTAATTCAGCAGGTTCTCAACCTTTAATGTGCATCAGAATCTCCCAGAGTTCATTATGGCACAGATGGCTGACCCTGAGGTCTGGAATCTGCCTTTTTAACAAGCCCTGCTTGTTGCTGATGCTGCCCTCCTGGATACTGCACCTTGAGAACCACTGGAACTTGAGGTTCAAATGAAATCACTTAATCATAAGATACTGGTTGGCCAAAAAGTTCATTTGTTTTTGTTTTTTTTCTGTAAGATGGCTCTAGCAAGCGCTTAGTTGTCTTTAACTTTATATGAAACAGTTTTGTTAGATTGTATTGTGACAGCTGTTACTGTACATTTTAGAAATACTTTTCAAAGTTGTTGAATTTTTTGTAGCCATTTTAATATTGAAGATTGAAGAATATATGCAACATTTTTGCCATATCATGCTTTATTATTTCAAGAAAGGTAAAAATGCCACTGAAACACAAAAGAAGATTTGTGTAGTATGTGGAGTAGGTGCTCTAACTGACTGAACATGTCAAAAGTGGTTTGCGAATTTTGTGCTGGAGATTTCTCACTGGTGATGCTCCACGGTCGGGTAGAACAGTTGAAGTTGACAGCAATCAAGTTGCGACATTAATTGAGAAGAACCGACGTTATACTACGCAGGAGATAACTGACATACTCAAAATATCCAAATCAATAGAGTTATGGGTGAAAATAAAAAATGTGTCTTTTATTTTATGGGAAAAACTTTATGGACTTTTTAGCCAACTCAATAATTTGTGAGGACTTGCTTCTCTGAGCTCTCATGTTATTTTGAATCTAGTCTTTGTCTAAGGAATATCACTACAAATCCTATGAATGGACTTAACACCGAGGCTGAGTTCCTCCTAGGAGGAAGGGGCAGACTTTAATTGGCTAGCATGGCAAGGTCTTTCATTGTGAAGATGGGGAAGCAACAGTCAGCTGGAGGGGGGAGCCATGTCAAAGAGTAGACACGTGGCTGGGTTCTGATGATGGGGCTCCATGGCAAGAACAAACTATATGAGTTAATGCAGCAGAATTAGATCTATTCCTTTATTGCTTTTTAGTCAAGAAAACAACATAAAGGTACAAAAAGCTTGGCTAATCTCGAAGCAAAAACAGGCATTAATGAACGGCTTGAAAAGGAATGTGTTATATTTATAGACCAATCAGTCAATGTTAGATAGTGTGCATGACCTCACTCCTTAGACTCCTGAAGCCGTGAGACCTGGTCATCTAATGTGGCCCCTAAATCCTCGCATCTGATCATGCTTTCAATGAACTAGTGTAATGGGAAAACTGAAGGATTGCTTCATCCCTGGTCCAAGTCTCATTGAGAACAGACTCTGCATAAAGGTATAAAATTACAGTTTTTACTGTTGGTTGTTTCTTGAATTTTGCTCAAGATTAAAAATTAAAGAAAGCATAAAGAGAATGGATCTAATCCCAGTTCATTATTTTAGAACATCTATAGATGTCATTCATGATGAGGAAAGCTAAGAATTGTCAGGTTTTATACAAAATCACCCCTTGAAATATTCATATATTTTCTTCTTTAAAAGGGTAGAGAAAAGATAAACATAGTTATAAAAAATAAAATGGCAATAAGTACATACCTAGCAATAATTATGTTAAATGTAAATGGATTAAAGGCTCCAATCAATAGGCATTGGGTAGCTGAATGGACCTGAAAACAAAATAAGATCTGTGTATATGCTGTCTGCAAGAGACACACCTCAGAATGAAAGACTACTCACACTGAAAGCAAAAGCATGGAAAAAGGTATTTCATGCAAATGGCGACAACAAAAATGCTGAGATAGATGTATCAGACAAAATAGACTCTGAAACAAAGGCTACAATAAAAGACATAAAAGGACATTATATAATGATTGAAGGGTTAATCTAACAAAAGGATATAACCCTTGTAAACATTTATGTACCCAACATAGTAGCATATAAATATATAAAGCAATCTTGTTGGACATAAACAGAGAGGTTGACAATAATACAGTCATAGTCAGGGATTTTAACACCCCATTGACATCAATGGCTAGATCTTCCAGACAGAGCATCAACAAGGAAGTAGTGGCCTTAAAATGACACACTGGATCAGGTGGATTTAATGATATTTTTTGAGCATTTTCAAGAGCATGGAGAACATTTTCCAGGATGGATCACATGTTAGAACACAACACCAGTCTCAATAAATTTAAGAAGATTTAAATCATATCAAGCATCTTCTCCCACACAAAGGTATGAAACTAGAAATCAATGAAGAAAGGAAAAAAAAACCCTGGAAAAACACATGGGAGCAAAATAACATGTTACTAAATAATGAATGGTACAAGGACCAGGAAAAAATCAAAAGATATCTTGATACAAATGCAAATAAAAACAAATGACCTAATAATCTATGAGACATAGCAAAAGCAGTCTTAAGGTGGAAATTCACAGCATTATAGGACTACCTTAGGAAATAAGAAGAATCTCAAGTAAAAAAAATATAACTTTACACTTAAAGGAAGTAGAAAAAGAACAGCGAGCAAAGCCCAAAGTGAATAGAAATAAAAAAAAAGTAGAGTCTAAAAAACAATACAAAAGATCAATGAAATCAGGAGCTGGTTCTCTGAAAAGATAAACAAGACTGATGAATCTTTAATTAGATTCATCAAGAAAAAAAGAGAACGCAAACAAATAAAATCAGAAATGAAAAAGGAGAAGTAACAACTGACACCAAAGAAATACAAAGGATTATAAGAAAATATTACTAACAACTGTATACCAACAAATTGGATAGTTTGGAAGAAAAGAATGAATTCCTACAAACATGCAATTATCCAAAACCAAATCAAGAAGAAACAAAAAATCTGAACTGATTACAACTAATGAAATTGAAGAAGTAATTAAGAAACTTCCAACAAAAAAATAGTCCTGGACCGGATGGCTTCACAGGTGAACCAAACATTCAAAAAAAAAAAAACTAACACTGTACCTAAAACTCTTCCAAAAAATTCAAGAGGAGGGAAGTCTCCCAAGCTCATTTTACAAGGCCAGTATTATTGTAATTCTAACACCAGATAAAGGCAATGTGAAGAAAGGAAATTATAGGCCAATATCCCTGATAAACGTGGATGCAAAAATCCTCAACAAAATATTAGCAAACCGAACTCAGCAATACATTAAAAAGATTTTACATCAGCATCAAGTGGGATTTATTCCTCAGATGGAAGGTTGGTATAGTATCCACAAATCAATTAACAAGATACACCACATAAACAAAATGAAGGATAAAAATCATGATCATATCAATAGATACAGAAAAGAATTTGACAAAAATCTGTACCCATTCATGATAAAATCTCTCAGCAGGTTGGGAATAGAGGAAACATACCTCAGGGTAAGAAGGCCATATATGGCAAACCCACAGCTAACATCATGCTCAATGGGAAAGAACTGAAAGTGTTTCCCTAATATCAGGAACAAGACAGGGACGTCCGCTTTCATCACTCTCATTCAAAATAGTACTGGAAGTCCTAGCCACAGCAGTAAGACAAGAAGAAGTAGCAAAAGACATCCAAATTGGAAAGAAAGGAGTAAAACTCTCATTTTTTGCTGATGACATAATACTTTATTTTTTCTTAAAGATTTTATTTATTTATTTTTAGAGAGAGGGCAAGGGAGGGAGAAAGAAGGAAAGAAACCTCAATGTGTGTTTGCCTTTCATGTGTCCGCTACTGAGGACCTGACCCACAACCCAGGCATGTGTCCTGACTGGGGATCGAACCAGCGACCCTTTGGTTCACAGGCCGGCACTCAATCTACTGAGCCACACCAGCCAGGACCGATGATGTGATATTTTATATAGAGAACCTTGAAGATTTGCCAAAAAAACTA
>VMDR010027044.1:0-13750 GCA_007922815.1 Macrotus californicus
TAAGTGAAATATGCCAGACAGAGAAAGACAAATACGTATGATTTCACATATATGTAAAATCTAAAGAACAAAATAAGCAAAACAAAATAGCAACAGACTCATAGATACAAAGAACAAAGTGAGAGTGGCCAGACTGGGGATAGGAGGATTTGGGGACTGAGTGAAAAAGGGTGAAGAGATTAAGAAATACAAATTAGTAGCTACAAAATGGTCATAGGGATGTAAAGTGCAGCACAGGGCATACAGTCAGTATTGTAATAAATGTGTGCGGTGCCAGGTGGGCACTTAAGTTATTGGGAAATCACTTCATAAATTGTATAATTGTCTAACCACTGTGCTGTGCTCCTGAAACTAGTTTAAGCTCATAAATTCATATTGAATGTTAACTGTAATTGAAAAATAAATTAATAAAGCTGCAATGCACATGGTAGGCACATTGCACCTAGTCATATCACATTCAAACTGCAGAAAATCAAAGACAGAGAAAAAATCTTGAAGAAGCCAAAAGGGGAAAAAAAGAATTACCTGTAGAGGGATAAGAATGAGAATTCTGGTGGGTTTCTGTTCAGGAGCCATGAAGGCAAAAAGATAGTGGAGTGAAATATTTATAGTAATGAAAGAAAAAAACCTCCAAGCTGAAAAACTGTATTCTTCAAAATTATCCTTCAGAAAAGATGGGGAAACAAATACTTTCTCAAACAAACAAAATTTTAAAAAATTACACATCAGTAGATCTGTCTTCCAAGAATTTTAAAAGATTTTTTCCAGAGGGATCTACATGAAACAGGAAGAGAATTAGAGAAGAAATAAATAAAAGTCAAATATTTTATTTTATTTTATTTATTTTTAATTAATCCAATAGGTAACATTTTATTCTAAATATTAATAGCAACCATGTATTGTGTGATTATAGCTTATGGATAAGTGATAAAATAGGAGCAGTGTTACAGGAGGTAGAAAGGAGGGATTGGAAGTGCTCTGTTGTAAAGTATTTGTGCAACCAGTCAAGTGGTATAATACTTGAAGGTAGACCTGAATAAGTGGCAGATGTACGTTGCAAACTCAAGGGTAACTCCTCAAAACTTTTAAGAAGTATAGTTGATATGCCATCAGAGGAGACAAAATTGAATCATAAAATGCTCAATTAAAACCAAAGCAGGCAAAAGAGCGGGGAAGACATAAAATAAAACAACAATGAACAGAAAACAGTAACAAATAAACTAGATATTATCCAAATATATCAAAAACCACTTTAAATGTCAAAGGTCTAAATGCATACATTAAAGGACAAAGATCATCATAAGGAATCAAAAACAAAACCCAAGTGTATATTGTGTACAACAAATCTATTTTAAGGGCATACCATATTTTGCCATGTATAATGCTCACTTTTTTGCCCAAATTCTTGGTAAAAAAAACAAGGGTGTGTACTATACATGGGTAGTACTAATTTTGTATCTATATAAATGTTTTACATTCTATCATTTATGCTTATGCATTAAAAGTGTAACTCTAGAAAGCAATAACAATATTTTTATGCAAAATAATAACCCTGGAATATGATAATAGGTTTTGTTGTACCAAACTTCTTGTAACTTGTATCTGTTCTTGTGTTTTGTAATTATTTGTTACATAAAATTTCTTGTACCATAATATGTTAAAAAATAAATACTAAAATTCCTTTATAATACAAAAATAAGTATCTAAATATTAATTAATTAATTAATTAATTAATTAATTAAAACAGAAGGTTTTTTTCCCCTGGAAGTTTGGGCTAGAAACGTGGATACACATTATACATGACAAAATACAGTGATTATTTGAAAACCAAAGGAATGGAGAAAGATATACCATGCTAACACTAATTAAAAGAAAGTGATGAAGGAGGGAAAGTGCAGATGGCTGGGGTTGGGAGAAAATGGAGATGACTGTACTTCAACAACAATTAAAAAATGTGAAAAAAACAGATGTTCTTCTAAAAATCAGCTTTATACATGGAGATTGTATGCAGTTGTTTCAGGGAATACTTTTTGTTCAGTGCCTCTCTTACGTCAAGGGAGAAGGTGAACTCCCAGGAGAGAACATAGGAAGCCTGACACAAAAGTGTGCCTGCTGTAGGGTTTCATCTATGTGAAGTTCAAGACCAGGCAAAACTAAAGTCAGCACCGTGATTGCCTGTGGTGGGAAGAATTGGACGCAAGAGGCACACAGGAGGCTTCTGGGGGCTAGAAATTATCTATACCTTGATCCAAATGCCCAAAAAATGTCACTAAGCTGTACACCCAAGATTTGTGAGCTTTATTGCATGTTATGTCACTTCTCAATTTTAAAAAATAAATGTTACACTGGAAGAAAAAGAAAAAAAAGAAAGTGAGAATAGCTATATTAATTTTAGACAAGTCTTCAGAAGAAGTCGACAGTGCTTTCCAGAGGTTCAAGAGGAGAGAGGGAGGGGTGGTAGGTGGTGCATGGGGGGTATGGGGGGTTCTGACACTATTCTGTATGGTACCGTAATATGGACACTCAACATTATGCATCTGTCAAAGCTCACAGAACTACACAACCCAGACTGGAACCTAATGTAAACTATGGACCTTAGTTGATAATAAAGTAACAATATTGGCTTATCAATTGTAACAAATGCCCCATACAACCCAAGCTGTTAATAGTGAGGGACATTTAATGGAGGAGGCAAAGGCATGCATGCGAACTCTTCTTACTCCAGAATGCAGTCAGCCCTCTCCACCTACCACAGTGCCAATGAGATCACCTTCTATTTCAGAGCAAAATTAGGGAAAACTGTTTTCTAACATGCTGGTCTCCCTTCCCCCAGCCCATCTGATGTGCTCTGTTTACCACTTATCTGTTTACCTTAGAAACAGAACACTCTGCAGGGTTCTGAGTGGTTAGTTGTGGCCCTCAGGACACTGGCACTTGGAGGCAGAGCTGTGAGCCGGACCAGCCATGGGGGACCTGCTGTCTGTTACCACATCCACCTTCCAGCTGATCCTGGAGCACCTGTGCAGTGCTTTGCTGGTGATTTCTGAAAGCCTGAGACACGTCCCAGGCCTCCCTGGGTTCCCCTGGGAGATCCTGGTATGTGCTGTGGTGGCCCTGTCTTTGATAGTAAAGAGATGGCATACTTCAAGAAGAGTGAAGACACGGGAAAAACGTGTTCTGCCCCATGATGAAGTTTATGGAAAATGTTGTGAGAATACTGGACCAGTGACACAAGCCAATGACTCTATCAGGACACCTGGCATGGAGGCCGGCTCTCTCACGTTACAGGCCTTCTGCTTGTCATCACTGAATGCACATCTGAGCGGGCCATCACTTCAGAACATGGTCGACTCTCGGGAAAAGGCGTGTCTCCTAAACTTTCCCAGCTGACTGACGAAAACCATTTAAAAACTTCAGATGTCGGTGGAGAACAACTTCAGAGGAAAATAATAAGTGATTTCAATGAAAACACTCAGTTTTCAGAAAGGCTAAAACTGTTCCACCAAGAAATTAGGAGACGGAGGCAGAGACCAGGCAGGAAAAGGGGGAAATCAGCCACCTCTAAAAACCTGCTGCGGACCATCCTTTTGCCTGAATTCCTTGGAGATCACTTACATCACATGAACTTGTAAGTCAAACAACAAAGGGAAACAGAAAATGATGCTCACCCTTTCCTTTGGTCACAATTTGATCTGAAGGTGTCCTTGACTTCACTGTGTCTCTTCAAAGTCCTAAAGAAGAACGTCAAAAATATCCAGACAATCGTGGGAAGAAAAGCAAATAAGGAAGAGCTTAAAGGACAGATAATGAATCTGCAAATCAAAGAAGCATCTTTGCGACATGAAAATTTAAACCTAGAAAGTGAGATTCAGCAGCTGAAGCTGAAGCTTCAGATTCTGCCTGAATCACATGAAGATCGTGTAATGCAACATCAGAAAAAAAACTGTTTGAGGAGAAAATGAGCTGCTTAGAAATGAAAAAAAAAAACTTCTCAACATGTGTAGAAACATGAACTCCACATATCAGATTCACAACAACCTCTACAGGAAGATGGTGGAAGACTTGGGCAAGGAATTGAAGAGAAGTACTTCCTACTATTGTATGAGGACCACCTTCTATGCAAAAGGGGCTCAAGAAACCTGAATGGCAGCTGTGTCAACTGAGAGAAAGCTTAAGGGGCAAAGGAAAGAAAATGATCACAACAGGCAAATGCTGGCTAAGCTCAAGTCCATGTTCCAGCCATTCCCAAGCAGTCCTTTTGCTCCTGCTGCTCCACGGAGGCCTGGAAGTGTCAGCAGATCCCTTGATCATTAAGCCCCCCAGGAATGAGGAGGATAATGCAGTAAGAGGTCAACGTTCCAGGGTAAACTGCAGGTTTGACTCCATTTCCACAGCAACTGGGTCATGAACACCCACAACCACAGCAGAACATCTGCATTGTTTTCTCTTTAAAGTAATTCTGACTGATGTCTTTTTAGCTTAGCTGCTGTCATTTCATATCTAGGATGTAGACTCAATTAGATGTGATAGCAATGACTCAGCTGGATGGGAGTAGGAAAGGAAAAAGATGCCCGCTATGTTGGCATGAACAACCAAGTAAACCATAGGGCCATTTGATGACCTGGATTTGTAATGGAAAAGCAAGTTGGAGCATGAGTTCCATTTTGAACACGTTCCTTTTGAGGTGTCTATAATATATCCAAGAAGGAATATCATTTAGAGCCGGACTTGGAAAGAGGTTCTTGATAAAAGTTTAACTTCAGGGGACTTTGGCAGAAAGATCTGAAACCTTGGAATAGATGAAATTATCTAGGACCCAAACGTCCAGTGGAAATAAGCAAGAGCTGAGTCACATAAAGACTAAGTAGTAAAGAAGAACCCCAGGATGGTAAAGAAGCATTCAGAGAAGTCAGAGGACAAAAAATAGAGAACAGCAACAGGACAGAGAAGCCAAGAAACAAGTTTGTTCTAGGAAGCAATCAGTGGTGAATATGTGAAAAGCTCATTTAAAAAATTAAGATAAGCAGTAAGAATTGAACGTTGGATCTATCAACAAGACAACTTTGCAAGAACAGTTTCAAAGGAGTGGTGGGGACAACTGGATCAGAAAGTGGAGACAGCATATAAGAACAACTCTAACAATCTGGTGATAACAGGAAGGTCAGAATCTGGGCAGTAACCTCACCTCCACGCTCCGTTCTTTGTTATCATGCTTCTGACATACCATAAAATCAGAATTGACACATGCATAGTTCCAGCTACACACACAAGGTCTGTCTACACTAAAGCCAAACAAACATAATACCCACAGCAGGGGAGGAAACCAAATATTATGAGGTAATTGTTTGTCAGCAAAAGATAGTTCCTTTTTCAGACACTTCCAAGTGTAAAAGAATTGGCACTGTGGTCAGATCTTCCTCAACCATCCTTCTGTTGCTAAGAAACTTCCCATCTACCCAACTTCACACATGTAATTATATTCCTGGCCTGTGGTGACATTCGTTATTCCCTATTTTCCTAATTTGGGACCACTTGGGGGAAAATAGCCATGGAAGGCCAGTGAGACTTGGGTGAGAGAGAGAGACAGAGAGACAGAATAAAACTGAGTCACTGGGTTTGGGAACTGAAGGGCAAATTGTCCTTTTCTAAGACGCATTTCTAAGATTCTTAGCAAATTATCCATAGTCAGAAAAGACAGAGTTTTCATGGGTTTAAAAACATCAAAAGCATAGTGGGGGGCCAGGGAAGCAGCTGCATCTCAGATCTGTCCGGATTTAAATTCTGGTGCCCTGACTTACTGTCACCTGTTCTTGGGCAAATCACTGCCACAGGATGAGCCTCAATTTCCTTGGCCAAAGAAAGGGTCTAATATCTCTTTATTATAATTTTGAGGGAGAAATTATATGGGTTAATGGTTAGGATGGAAAGTGCTCAGTGAGCTGTCAGGCATTTAATAGGTATAGATAGTCAATAAGTATTTTTTTTTCCCACAAGAGGCTTCTGGTCCTTCTGATTCTTTGATCAAAATGCATTTTAAATTTGCATTAAATGGCACAGATAGAAGGTGTGTTGTAACACTACTTCAGCAAAAAAGAAACTATGTGAAAATTAGAAGACACGCAGGAACAAAGCAAGTTATTATATCAACATATTCTGAAGGAGTTAGAGAAATTCTGAAATCACACCAGTGATTATTATCTGACAGACGGGTGAATAAAAGAGGCAGCACATAATATTCATTTCAGGCTTTCTAGTAAAGAATGAGGTCTAGTACCCTCTGGCAAAGTTCCCTCCTCACATAAAAAGATTTCGTCATTATGTCCTTCTTACCACAAGAACCACTGGGGTTTCCCCACCTCTGCATGTTCCACTTCAGAACCAGTTAAAAGACTGTGTTGGGTTTTTGTTTTTGTTTTTAAAAAAGGATTTAACATCATAGGAAACATTTTTTTCACATTTTTTACTGTTGTTGAAGTACAGCTGTCTCCATTTTCCCCCCACCAATACCCCCCACCCCAGCCATCCCCACTTCCCACCCTTGATCCTACCCCCTTTGGTGTTGTCCATGTGTCCTTTATACATGTTCCTGAAAACCCTTCCCCCAACATTTTTTAAATTTTTATTTCATTCAATGATTTGGAGATTATTATGTTTCCTCATCCATTATCCTAGATTTTGAACTACTGATCATTTCTCTAAATCTCAGGATGAGCTAGAATGCTCTGAAATCTATGAAGAGGCCTTTGCAATGCTATCAATGAAAAGGACACCATTTCAGAGTAAAATGTTTAATAAAACTTAATGTACTTTTTTAGAGTAAAGCAGTTAGTACTTCAATATTCTTCACAAACTACTGTTGACTCTCTTCATAACCAAGCCAGACTTGGGATGAAGAGCAAGTAAAGACATGCCTTCCTAAGGGGCGATTTTTGTCATGATCCACACAAGTTGGAAACCCATGGGAGGACTAATAAATTCAGAACAAATTCACGTATGTGGAATTCAAAGTTTCCCATATAACACACCTCTCATTAGTTCTCACCTTGTACGTAACTAAGATGAGACTGGATTCCTTCTATCTCTACCTATTCAAACCTACCCATCCTCCAAGTCCCCGTTCCAATGCCCCCTCCTCTATGAAATCTCCAGACCAACACAGCCAGAGATGAGTTCTCTCTCCACTGAATGGCCATGTCACTCAGACTACAGCTTCTATAGTGCTTTGCACATACCAGATTTAACTATACCTGTGTGGAGATGGAATCCATCTGTCCTGCTGGTCTGTAAGTTTCTTGATAGCAAATCTCATGCATAAATCTTATAATAATTGTTTGCAAATAATAAGTACCTCACAGATAATGCATTCAATAAATAATAATCTTTGTTTTAAAAAGTCTTGGCAACCGTTCTAAATCACTAATCACATGTATCTCCATTTTCAATTTGCCTAACACTCATGAGCTGTGTGAAAGAATGGGCAAAGCCAAAACCCTTTTAATTGGTTCCCAAACTTTCACCACTTACTATATTCTAGTTTCTTTTTTCAGTCATCAGAACATGTTCATTGTGGCTTTTGTTTAAACCCAGATGAGGTCTTCAGAGAAGCCAAACCCCCTCTGAGACCATACTTCATAATAAAGATTTGCCATTGGAATGGAAATTTGTATTTCAGCCCATAGGTTGGTCCTTTAGGTTTTGACATTTTTTTTGTGATGCTGTAGTAAACACTCTCATCATGTGAGAAAACACCCTTCCTTCTACATAACAGATACCCAAGTCACCGAGCTCACCACCTGCCAACCGCAGTCTCATCAGAAAAATAGAGAATCATTATTCTGATGGTGGGTGCTGTCCGTGACCCTATCAAAGGGGAGCTCCTGAAAAACCACCCAGTGGGGGCGGGGGCAGGTCAGGACTTTAGTAGCTTGAAGATTGTTCCTACAATTTGGGAAATCTCTGTTTCCAAATACAAACAAAACTAGATGACAGGCTAAAAAGGCCAGGTCCTTAAAAAGACATAAAATATTGACAAAGCATGAGTAGCTTTTGAGTTCAAATTTTACTGATGTATTGAAGATACAACAATTGTGTTTACCGTAAAGTCATGTCCACATGGCCATGTGAGCAGTGGCCCTTGCTGTGGAAGACAGGCCGCTGCAGAAAAGGCACAGTGCACGGGGACTAACACGTCCCTTCTTCCCTGCCACTTTTCATGAAGAGACGGACTCTCAGAGCAGAACAATTCTGTGTTGCGAAGCACCGCTAACCCCTTTCAACTGTTAGCTGTTTCATTATTCTTCAAGAAATTGAAAAAGGGCAGAATTTGGACAGGATTTTATGCCCACATCTCTAGAAAAATTCACAGTGCTTGACCAAAAAGCAATGTTGCTGCCTAAATAATAAAGGGATAATTCTAATTTAATTTAAAAGGGTAAGCTGTTAGGGGACTGCACACAGTCTCGGAGCTTATCCACAAGAACTAAGGCCTTTTATTACTAGATTTATATATCCCCATACCACCCAGATCAAGAGTGAGCGAAAGTCATTTCCACATAATGACTCTCTGGTAGCCTATGGATATGAGTTTGTTATCTCCATCCATCTCTCATTAGGAAGGAATTGGCCCCTTTACAAACACAGTAGAGTGGCTAAACTTTATATAAAGCTTTTATGAAGAAAGAGCCGGGTGAATTTTCCAGAGCATTGGGGAATGCAGATTCTAACCTCATTTCACTGGTCGGGTTTGGTAAATTTAACCTTGACATGCTTTCATTTCTGAAGATGTAAAACAGAAACACCTTCTCAGGATTAATGATCTTGGTGTGTACTGTGGGAAAAAAAAAAAATGTACAACTAGAGCCCTGGCTGGTGTGGCTCAGTGGAGTGTCAGCCTGCAAACCAAAGAGTCACAGGTTCGATTCCCAGTCAGGGCACATACCTGGATTTCAGGCCAGGTCCCCAGTAGGGGGTGCACAAGAGGCAACCACACATTGATGTTTCTCAACCTCTCTTTCTCCCTCCCTTCCCCTCTCTCTAAAAATAAATAAATAAAATCTTTTAAAAAACATACAACTAGAATCCACAGCTGTATCTTTCTGCTGTTCTGTGGTCATAGCCAAGCCTGGTAAAGACTTGATTCAGTAAGAAAAATAATGCAAAAGCTTGTTGCTGAGTGTTAGCAGTAAAATCCTTTTATGGTGGGTAGACTTTTGTGTTGAAATGATGTTTATCCACCCTCGTGGCACCAAGTTGCTAACCTACAGCTCTCAGCCCTTCTGATCAGAAGACTTTCCCAGCCCATCAGGGCCACAGGGACCATGTCAAGATGCCACCCTAGAGAACTGTATGAGGAGAATGGCGCACTACAGCCACTTTCCTGTCTCCTGGTCTGGAACATAGCTTTGGCCTATTTGTTTGTTACTTCAGCAGTAAACAGCACTAAAAATCCAAGCAATTTTTAACATAGTCCAAAGTTACCATTCTCACCAATCTTCAGACCGGAACTGAACTTGGTCATCAGGCCTAGCTCACAGTCAAGATGATTTGTACGTTGCCAAGGCAATGGGAACAACTTTGTCTTACATGGGGCATTGCCTGACATGAGCAATTCTCTAGCCTGGCTACCCATCAGGATCACCTAGAGAGCTCTTAAAATCCAGATGCCCAGGAATTTGGGCGGGGGGGTGTCACTGCTTTTCAAGTCTCCCCAGGTGATTCCAAAATACACTCAAGGTTGAGAACCACTCCTCTAGAGTATCTTTCCATCCTACTATATGAGTTCAGCTCTTGGATAATCCACACATTCAGGTTTACCCACAACTTGCTTAGTTTTAGCACTGAAACTCACACATACCAGGACCCCTACAGTCCCAAATAAACCCAGGCAGTTCGTCAATCTAGTGCTGAGCTCAATTTTTTCAAAAATTGGGTTCCAACCCTATCAAAAAAAAGGCTCTCTTTATTCTTCTTACACTTGCCATTCACAAGCCATTTCAAATCAAAATCCACTGTTTGTCACCTACCCCGTATATGCATCTCATTCCCCATCCAAAGTGCTCAGGGAAAAATGTCTAAGACCCAATGGATATTAACTCATGAGCAAAAGAATTACCAGAAAAGTTAAAAATAGATTTCAGTGAACATTTAGAGCCTACCATATGCCAAGCATGGTTTCAGATGTCATGGATCAAAGATGGGTAAGGAGAGAAGCCCACACTCAGAGTGTTCTCAGTGTGCTAGCACTGTCACAGCCCAGGAGAAAAGGAGAGAGGGCCAAGGGCAACAAGAAGAAAATAAGGCAATAGATTAGAAAGTAGGCCAGGAGAATAAATTTGTAAATTTTATACTATAACTTTGAACTTCAACCTTTATAGGAAAATATGATACCTATCTGCTCAAAATAAAGATGTAACGTTAGGAGAACAAAGACAGAAACATTCACGTATGATTTTAAAAAGCATATTTCTTCATATATCACTTCAGAAGATGTTTTATTTCTAAATTTTAAAAATCTGGGCAGATGAGCTGATTTAGAACCACTTAAAGCTCCTAGATAAGCCAAGGTCAATGACTATTATAAGGGTCAGAGCACATCTGAGCTAAAAGAAGCTATTTGGTAATTTGCTTCCACGTTGAAATTTGTGTTCATTATACTATGGATAATCCTCTCCTGCGAAACTCACTTAAGCAAAGCAAAAAGTTAGAATAGCATATATAGTGGACTGATGGGTGAATTCTGACATAATAACAAGAGTCTAAAGGATAACCATCAGTGAAAAAGCCAAAGGAGCACAGAGAATGCAAAAATGTCCCTACCACAGTGATACCATATGAAGAAAAAAACCTGCTCTGTATCTTAGCTCAAAACAATCCTCCTTCAATGAGGGGATGCACAAATAAAGCCATAGGACAGAAAAAGGCTGACACTCTGGGTGCCCACAGGGGAATTATGGTGACGGTGCAACAGACCCCTCACCCTCTCCAACTTCATGCCACATGTAATCAAGTTGGGAAGACCACACACAGGTTCTTACTAAGGACTGGACACCTTCTATATTGAGATCTTCCCAGTTTGACAGGCCAGAATGTCTTTCCTTTCCACGGGCCCACAATGATACCCTTCATGAAGCATAAATATAAAATTTGATTCCAAAGCCTTTCCTCTCTGTCATACCAAAGTCATGCTCAGGCGGGTGAAAAAAGCAGCATCTTGTTTACCATTCTGAAGGTGATGTTCAAGGTAAGAGATTTTTTGTTCATGCCTCGTAAGCATGAACACAAAATTACTGGGAATTCTGACTGGGAGGTTTCTGTTTATCTTTTTTCCAAACGTGTTAAAACACAAGTTTCCTCATTTCTTTCCCAAGGTTATGCTTTATGTGCCCAGTCCTTTCTTCTTAATCTTTTTTACATCCCTTTTTGTGACAGTCTAAAGTGAAAGTATAGCAGGTCAACCTTTCATTGATTTAGCAATGCTCCCCCCAACGTGGAGAGGCGGAGCAATGTTTCCTGTCCCTTACAAAGCATAAAGGTAGAAAATCAATTTTTTCAAGTGCCTGTCACACTCTGTCTATGAGAATACCGTCCTTGGCCTGCTTGAGCTCTGACACCCAATGTGACTGCTCACCTGCAGCGGTTATGGATACCCTCCATGACCCCAACCACACTCTGATGCCCCACCTGAGGGAGGAGCATGCCCCAGGCCCTCACCTGTATGGATGCTCACCTGAACCCAACACCTGGCTGCCCTGCCATGGGATCACCCTTCTTATCTCACTCAGGCTCTGAAATCTCTTGGGACATCGGGTTCCTTTAAACAACACATATCTGGAAAAAATCAGTTTATCTCAATTTTTTTCCCAAACAGAATTTGTTATAAATGCTCCTATACTCTACAGAAAGAAAACAGGAAAGGAAGGAAGAAATAGAGGGAGAGAAGGAGTGGGAGGGAGGGAGGGAACAAAGGTAGCAAGGAAGGAAAGCACGGAGGGAGGAAAGAAGGAGGGAAGGAAGGAAGGAAATGCCCAGGGACATTTTCTGCCTACACACCTCCAAAGACTCATAAAATTAAAGACTTTTCTTCCCACTGTCTTTTCATGTCCCTGGGTTGCCAATATTATTCAGTTGTAGCAACACCCACCGACACTGCAGCCACACACCATTCACAACTCCTCTACCTCTTAACACTTTACTCTTCTCCCAAGATATTTTGCAGGAAAGAAAAAAAAGGGTAAGAAAAATTTTTGCTCTGCAGCAGCCCTGGGAATTTTAAACTCTGAGAGATGCATTCACACCATTAAGCTAGCAAACAAACAAGAAAAAGCTTTGTATTCCCAGAGCCCATTTTTTTTTAAAGTAACTTTAAAAAAAGCATTAAAGAATTAGATGTTATTAAAAATATTTCATTAATTTAAGGTGAGTATTGGTATCCAACCACTTTCCTTCCTGAAATGACACTGATAACTTGGTTACCAAAATTGAGGAAGGAATAAATTAACCTACCCTGTCCCCAGACAAGGGCATACCCACTCTGGGAAAAATAAAAGGAGAGGCAAGACAGAAACTAGCTGGAAATGGAATTTATGAAAGGAAGAAGCCTTACTGAATGCCTTCTTCCTTGTGCCTAGCTATTAGAAAGCGTAGGTTACATGCTACTTTTTGGACAGCTATAGACACTCATTTGCATTTGAACATAAGCAATGGCCAGCCAAAAAAGGTTTCATTATCTTTGCTTTTATTTACTACTGTGATACAATTAATTACCTCTGTCCCAAAAACCTTTTTTTTTTTTTGGTTGATTTTTGTCAACGGGATCTTATAAGCCATGGAGAAGCAAGAATTTTTAACTGTTTGTGGCTCACCAGGATTTGCAAGCACCTCACTTGGAAATGCAAGTATCTAGTAGCTGTCTCCCTACACGGCATGCATAAACACCCAGGAGTGTGCAAGATGTGCTAGAAAAATATTCAGATTTCTATTTTTACATATATTTTTTAATCCTTAAAAAGAGAATGACATCAAAGTCTACTGATATCTAACCTGTGGATCAGCTCTGGCTCCTAACTCAGCACAGATGTCTGACGGCCAGATAATCAGATGTCCCCTAAAATATGTATCCAAATGGAGTGTGGGAGGAGCTGACAACCCTGCCCTTGCTTGTTCTTTGCTTTTAGCAGTTGGTTCTATGTCACAGTTTACACGTGCCCAATTAAGTGGACTCACAGGTCATATTATCTAGTTTTATCACACTAATTCTCACCAAGTGCTCGGATGGCTTTAGGCTATCCTGCAAAGAAACCAGCCTACTAGTAACGCAAATACAAGTCAAAATACAAGGAAATGGCAATGACAAAGCTGACATTTCTGCTTCTGGCACAAGCTCTTTGTTAGCGACATGCTTAATCTGTTTCTTGAAGGTAAATTAGATGTTTTAACAATAAGCAAGAAAGTAACTGCTTTTCAAAAGAAATTTATGTATGGAAAGAACATTGTGAAAATGAATGTTTGGAAATCTTTCCATCATTATATGATTTTGGTAAAGAAAACACTAAGTATATCATTATAAACACTCTCCAATCTGAAAGCTGTTTTTAAATCTTCCAAATGGAGATTTTCAGTGAGTTTTGAATGCCTTTGTTAAAAACACTAAAATGAATTACCTTCAAATTAGTTTTTCAAGAACATCATATTGAATTTACAGAAGATAGAAATTTGCTAGCCAAACTTCAACAAAAACCATTGCAAGATGAAT
>VMDR010027045.1:0-13749 GCA_007922815.1 Macrotus californicus
GTAATCAACAAATTGTATCACTAATGATTTTGAAATGACCAAAGATCTATTAACCAATTATAACATCCCTTTATCTTTTCCATTCTTTCATTTCAACCTTTCCTTGTAGATTTATTTTTAAATAAGCAGCACATGATGGACATTGTTTTTCTTTTTAATCCAAACTGATAATCTATCTTTTAATTGATGTGTATATTTACTTTTATTATGATAACTTAGATAATTATTACTAAATAGTGTATTACTAAATACTTTTTTCTGTTTTCTGTTCACCATCTTTGCTCCTCTGCTTTGTCCTATTTTTGTGCCTACTATGTTTTGGTGAAGTTTCCCCAGTTTCCTTCATTTTCCTTTACTTGTTGAAAAGCTATATAATATGTTTCTATTCTTGTAGTGGGTACCCCTCAATTCTTAGCATCCAGCCACACTGGATCCCTTGCCTCTCTTCAGATACACCCCAACCTTCCTCCAGCGTCAGGGCCTCCACACTGCTATACTTAATGCCTTCCTTCCCACTTCATCCATTTTTAACAAACACCCAGTTATTTGTTGTTTCTGTTTTCCTTCTAAATAGGACAGGGACCTGATGCAATGTACCTTTTAGTGCCATTTCTTAGATTACTTAACAAAAGATTTTTCTTTCCATCCACAATAGTCTGCATTTCAATATAATTCTGACCCACCTTACCTGACTTTGAATCCAGATTTGCTCTGGCCTAAGTAAATATAATTTTGGATATTTTCTTTTTAAAACAAAATCATATCAATACTAATAATTTTAGGATCATTTCATGTCTTCACTTCACTGAAATCTTTGCTTCCTTCCTTTAACATTGAGAAGAACTGATTCTGAAACACCTCATTTTAATGGCTCTATTTCCTAAAAATGTACAGAACTTTTTTTCCCTTTTCTTTTATTTCCTGAATATTTCCAAAAAGAGGTCTAGAGGAGTTTTGGGTAGGGTAAGTCAAACAGGGTAAGGAATAGTCTAGGCAACAATGGGAAAGGAGGTCATTATCACTGAAGACCAGGACTGAAGGCCACTACTAAACTGGGCAGCGTCACTGGTTAAGGGTGTACTAATACCTACTGGTTTTTGGATGACATTGTGACAGCGTGTGGATAAGTATTGTTTTAAACTAGATGTCACAAATGTCAGGATGCTGCACAGTGCCTGCCCAGACATGCCTATTTGAGTCTGAGCCCAGTTGATATTGAGTTCTCTTCCCTTGCAATTATTAACTAATACGTTCAGTTGCTTCTCAGGCCACTTCAAAAGCAATCAGATGACTCTGTCATGAGCTAGGAATAGGTGCTACATAATGGGAATTCTATGATCTGTAAAATATTGAGTTAATGCCCCGAGGCTGAAAATGCAGGAGAAATCACCCCGTTGTCAGGGGCAATTTATCGCACAGGTCTTCTCGGTGGAAACGCACTCTGAACACTAGTTCCCAGGACCTCTCAGTTGTTACAGAGTTTAAGGGCTGGGGCCAGGGTCTCCCATGTATTCTCTAATTGTCTCAGGAAACATAGAAGGAAAGTTTCTTATAAAAGGACTTAAATGCATATGTAGGTATATCGTCTGACTAGTCCCCCCAACCCCAGTAATTTGCACCACCATTTCAAAGCAGTGTTACCACAGAAGGACATTCGGTCCCAACATAGAACAAAACTCACTCTCAACTAGTCAAATTCATAGAGACATAGAGAGAATGGTGGGGGCAGGGGGAGGGCAGGGGTCAGTGTTTGATGGGTGTGGAGTTTTACTTTGGGAAGATGAGAGTGTTCTGGAGATGGATAGTGGTGATGGCTGCCCAACAATGTACTTAACATCATTTAAAAATGGTTAAGGTGGTAAATTTTATGTTACGCGTATTTTACCACAAAATAAATAAATACCTGAGATAGAATAAAATAAAATAATAAAGTTTAAAGATACAGACTCGGGAATTGAAGCAGTCACTTCACAGACCATAGGACCTTTCTGGAGGGTGAACCTGAGCACATTAATTTCTCTTGCATAGACCTCAAAGTAAAAGAGTTTGTTGAGCCTGTGTCAGCTCAGGTGACCCTTACTACGTAATGTACGCACAGAACATTCAAAGCACACACGCTTCCATATAAGGTGGTTGATTTCCACCCTTGGAATTCCAGCCGGTCCATGTGGCTTTCATGATTAATAGCCACTCTAGCCTGTTTATTATTCAAGGTTTTCACAGAAATCACAGCTTGAAGAATAAACTGTGACTGCACTGGTCATTGATTCATCAAATGCTCAGGGCAGAGGTAATCCTGTGACTGATTTTGGAGACAGTGGGGTGAAGAGGGAAGAGCATGAGCTTTCAGATCAGACCTAAACTTAAATTCTGCCTCAGTCTCTTAATCCTGCAAAGGTTAAATACATTGTAATCTAGTCAGTCATCATTTTTCATGTATTCAAGTATCAGCAAATTCACCTATCTGTTGAAATTTATTTGTAACACCCAGAATCAATATTCCTGGCACTCTTGCAGTCATTCCCAGGTATGTACAGAGGGGCAAACATTTTGCCTGGGCCCACGTGCGTGTTGCCCATGGTAGCACGCTGAGGTAAACAAGACAATGTTCTGCTTTTGTTTCACCTCTCATACAATAAGCAAGTGTGCTTTTCATCTTCTCCTTATACCATGGTTTATGCTTTGTGCTTTTTGTTGGGGATTTTGCTGTTTAAAATGGCCCCCAAACTTAGTGTTGAAGTGCTGTTTGGTGTTCCTAAGGGCAATAAGCCTTTGAGATGCTCTATGGAGAAAATATGTGTGTTAGATAATCTTTGGTCAGCATGAGTTATAGTGCTATTGACTGTGAACTCAATGCTAATGAATCAACAATGTATATGAAATTAAATAAGGTGTCCTTAAATAGGAACACACATCAAACAAGGACATGGATTCATCCATTGACAAAAATGTTGTGACGAGAGGCTGGTAGGAACTTTTTCCTGTATGTCCCCTAAGAGCAGTGGCTCAATAATCACTGCTTCAGTGTTCGCTGTGACTTCACAGAACATATCCGCCACGAATGATAAGAACCAATTGTCCTTCCCTTTCTAAGAGGTAATCTCTTGCTCACACATCACTCCATTCTTTTCCAAAGAAGATATGCAGATGACCAATAAATACAAAAAAAGATGCTCAGCATCACCAGTCACTAGGGAAATACAGATCAAAATCACAATCAGATACCACTTCACACCTACTAGGATGGTTTTAATTTTTTTAAATGCAAAATACAAGTTTTGGCAAGGATATGAAGAAACTTTAACCCTCCCGCATGTAGATTGCTGGTGGGAATGTAACACACTGCAGCCACTGTGGAAACAGTGTGGCAGTTCCTCAAAAGGTCAAACAGAATCACCTCATAACCCAGCAATTCTACTCCTAGGTATATATCTAAAAGAACTGAAAGCAGAGATTCAAACAGATACTTGTACACCAGTAGTATTACAATACTCAAAAGGCAAAAACAACCCATGCCCGTAAGCACGTGAATAGATAAACAAAATGTGGTATACTCATGCAATGGAATGAAATTCTGACAGTGCTACAACATGAATGGACTTTATACTAAATAAGCCAGACTAGGTTAATTTATAAAGAAAGAAAGTAGATTAGAGGTTACCAGAAGTTGGGAGGAGAAGGAAATGAGGAATTGCTGTTTAATGGGGAGAACGTTTCTGTTTGGGGTGATGAAAAAGTTTGGAAATAGAGAGTATTAATGGTTGCACAACATTGTGAATGTAATTAATGCCACTGAATTGTACATTTAAAATGATTAAAGTGGTAAATCTTATATATGTTTTACCACAATAAGAAAAATTAATTATTTTTAATTAAGAAAACAAGTGTGGTGCAAAACTGGTGCCATTTTGGTGGTGTTTGTTTTCGTGGCAAAATCTAGCTCATCCCACCCAAACCTTCCTGTCTGTTTCCCTAAAATGGCATAATATAGAACAGTTAGAGCTCTAGGGCCACATCTAACATTGAAGCTGCAGGACAAGGTATTACCTTCGCTGATCTTTAAGCCTCTCAAAAGAGGGAAGACTAAATGCTTACAGTTATATCCTTGATGCATTTGAAACTTAATAGGGCAGGCAGTGTAACCCAGGCTGAAAGTGTCCATGGTCTGTCAGAAATACTTACTTTGTAACATAAAAGTGAGTTCCTTAGTTTCATTCTTTTCCATGGGTTGCCATTTTTGGTTATTTTAATGTGCAAAAATGAAACTGCCTTAAATTAACTGACTCCAAAGAAAGATCACCTGTATTTTAAAATGGGTTTTCAACAATGTCCTGTGATCAGCAAGCGCTATTTAATAAAGAATTCTTCTTGGAATCATAACATGTCATTAGGCATCACATTGGACAACTAAAAAGTTGAGTTTGTCCTAGGATTTCTTCTGTTGCTGCTTTCTAAATTTTCTTTAAAGTGAGTTTACATGACATTGTGAATCTGTAGTTACTAAAAACAGAGGGGGAAATGGACTAGTTATGTTGTATGTGAAGCGTAGAATCAAAAACAATGATTTAACGCACAGGAAAGATACCGCATAGGAAACTCATAAGGAGTTCACCTAAGAAAAAGGTAACTCAAAAATCAGGTATTATTGGGGACAATATGGCCAGGTGTTCACCCAATATTAGTGTCTCCTCCTTTCTTACTGACAAAATCTGATTTTATTCAGGAAAGCAATATGATCAATTAAGGATTACATTTCCCAGCTTTGCTTGGAGCTAGGTTTAGCCAAGGAGTTATAAATAGAAGTAAGGTAGTAATTCCAGAAAATCTCTTTAAACATTACTGATCCAAGTAAGAGAGATAGGTCTTTTGCCCCTTGCCCTTACCTGTGTTTTAGCCTGGAACATAAACATGATCGCTGGAGCTCCAGCAGCTATTTTGTGATTTTTGAACATAGATACTGTGAATTCTTAGGATAGTGGTACAGAATGATAGAAAGAGCCTAGATGCATGATTGTTTTTTACAAAAATGCGATATCAGCTCTAGACGACTATACTTAGATTGTTATTACCAGCAGCCCAGTGCAACTGTAATCTCCAGTGTTGTTTTTGGTAATAATACTGATCTGGCAGTTATATACAGCTTTGCAATTAACAGGGTATTTTCATTCTATCACCACCTTTGACCTTCACAATCCTGTGAGATGAGTGCAATTACCCTAGGTTTACAGGTGATGACACTGAAGCTCAGAGAATTTAGATAACTTGGCTAAGGTTTCAGACCCCACATTTGTCATAGTCAAGACTCTAACATTAAACATCAAATGCAGCTTCTTTCTTTCACATTGTAGGCAACTGTTGACATAATTGATATCAGAGTAGCTATCACAGAAGTAGAGAATCTTTTTTTCATTTTTAAAGAACCTACTCATCTACTAAAGTACAGTTGACCAATCACATGCTAGCTTACAAAAAAGAGATTGAGGTTTTTGTTGTTGTTTTTCTTCTTCCTGGAGACCTACAATATGTTCAACTCACATCCTTTTTGACTTCAGAAAGGAAAACAAACCAGCCAAAACATAAATGACCTTAAATGTTTTTGAGTTCAGCTTTATGCCTAGGGACTTGAAAAGGAAACAAGAAGGAAAGAAAGGAAAAGAGGCATAAAGAAAGGACAAAATTCTGGGGAAAGGAAGAGAGAGGATATGGAAAAGACCAGGAGACTGAAATCTGTGGATATTTTTAAGTATATGTCAGCCGAGGTAGATAACTTGGCTTCATGTGCTATTTGCTGGAACCATTGAAGGCAGAGTAGACAAGACAGTCGTCATCACTCCCTTTGCCAACAGTCTTTAGGTCTTTACAGCTCTTCTGTTTTTTTCTTTTTACCTTTTTTAAGAGAGTTTGCCAAAGAAACTGACTATATTAGTTTCTGTCAGCAATTTGCTGGAACTGGCTCATATAGTATCACAAGATCCAATTGGTCAGTTTTCAGGAGTTTTGTAAGCTAGTTGTTAAATACAGCCATTTTTTAAACTTAATTATACAAAATTATAATTGAATTATATTAGAAGCCCAGGTAATACATAGTCAAAGCTCATCACTTCATAGTTGCTTTCCCATATGTCACTATTATCGATGCTCTTGAGGTCGAGTTGTCTATTCTGTCCATGTGGTAGAACCACTACTATACAGTGGTGTGCTACAGTGCGTCTCTTCCCAGCCCACATCCAAAGATGTCATGTTGGTAGCTTGCAGTCAGCCATAATGAGATTATTTACACCATCGCAATGGGCAAATGCTACAGATTTAGGAATTCATCTATGGATTTTTGAATCTTTATAGTATTTTTGTCTACCTCTAATGGCTTCTGCATTATTTTAACTTGCATTAGAGTCCTTTGCCTACATGTCGTATACACTCTACTGAAATATAACCTGCTTCAACCAGGAGTCATTTCTTATTCACATATAGATCCTTTCCCCATAAGTGCTCAACAGTTCCTTGCAGATAGTAGACTGCTTTAGCCTACTCTGGCTACAATAACAAAATATCACAGACTCCGTGGCCTAAACAACAAACTTGTGTCCTCACAGTTCTGGAGACTGAAAGCCCAAGATCAAGGTGCCAGCAGTGTTGGTTTCTGGTGAAGGTTCTCTTCTTGGCTTGCAGACCGCAACCTTCTTACTGTGTTTCACTGTGCCTGTGCATTCCTGGTGTCTCTTCCTCTTCTTATGAGGACTTAGTCCTTTCTGATTACAACCCCACCTGTATGGCCTCATTTAATCTTAATTATCTCCTTAGAGTGTCCAAATAAAATTACACTGGGGTTAGTGCTTCAACATATGAATTTGCAGTGGCAGAGGGGGCACAATTCAGTCCATAACATAGGCGTTCATGACTTATGCATAAAATTGCTTGAAAGCAAAGAAATACAGAACCTTCACTGTGTGCCTTTCTCTGTGCTAGTTACATTTTTTCACCTAAGCCTCATAGCATTGCTTCAAGATAAATACAGGGGTTGGCAAAAGTAGGTTTACCGTTTGTATGGAAAGACATGCAAGTTATAACTATATGATTTTACAAGACTAAACTGTGTTTTGTGTACTCACAACTATAAACCTACTTTTGCCGACCCTGTATTATTGTCCCCATTTAACAGATAGAAATATTGACTCTGTAAGAGATAAAGTAACTTGCCCAACTAGGTACAGATGGTAAGTGTTCAATCCAGTATTCAGACCCAAACAATGTGACTCCAGAATCCCAACACTTAACCACCATAGGCAACTGCCATCCTATTTTCTTCATACATATGTATGTGTGTATTTTGTCTAATGACAGTATTGAAAGTGTTACCCAAAAAAGTAAGCAACTGTTGGGGAATTTTTAGTATGGCACATATGCAAATGCACAGACATGCTGCAAAGAGAGTTTTGGTAAAACTGGGGTGGGAGAGTCTTTTTGTAATTGCAGCATAAAGGAAAAGTGCTTAACTATACAATCGTCCATGTCTGGGACCTTTGCTTTAAGACAAGGTAAAATAAATAACTGTCAGATCCAAACTAATTGGAAAATATTTCTAACTAAACATTGAGCTTTAATAGTCTAAATTTAAAAATTTAAAAACTGAAAGGTTTGGAAAGAGAATAAGCCAGTGAGAGAGAACAGACATAGGAAAAAAAAGAACAACTCACATGATTTAGAATCACTGTCCCTGCTTAGGACTCAATGCAATTATTTTATTCCATTTGTTCAAACAACACTGACTCAGCTTGAAAGAAATTCTTTGGCTTTAAATACAAATGGGTGTTGTTTTTGTCTTTTCCTCTTAAAGAATCTACTTTGACAGTTATTCATTCCATTCATCCTTCTCTGAGAATCTCCTCTAGCCACCCCATACTCTGGTGAAAAAGCAAATGTTTTGGTAGAATGAAAGGGATGCTACGCGAGTTTTTCCTCCTGAAACCTCACCAGTGTATCCTCTTGCTTCATGTCCCTGTCCAAATCCTTCGTTAACCCAGGAAGTTGCAAAGATGAGATTTGAATACATACAGCAGGCATCCATTCAACAAATATTTGCTGAGTACCTCCTACATGTGAGATGCTCTTCAGGGAGAATATGGTGAACAAAGTCCTAGGTATGTGCTTTCTAGAAGAGAGAAAGAGACAATGAACAAGTAGATTATGCAGCCCCAATTGGTAAGAACTTTGAAGAAAAGTAGGTTAAGAATTTATCAGCACATTTTGGTCCAGATAATTCTTTACTATGGGAGCTGTCCTATCCATTGTAGGAAGTTTAGCAGTATCCTTGGCCTTGGCCCACTGTATGCGAAAAGTGCATGTGTGCACACACATGCACACACACACAGTTGTGACGACCAACAATGTCTTCAGACTGCCAAATATCCATTGTGGGTCAACAGTAGCCCTTGGCTGAGAAGCACAGGTCTAGAGATTTGGGGGTGCTAATTTATTAGGGAAGACCTCTCTGACAAGGTAACCTTTGAGCAAAGACTGGACACGGTGAGGATGGGCATCCTGTAAATATCTGAGGGAAGAATGTTCTCGGCAAAGCAAATGCTAGTGCCAAGGTCCTGATGTGAGAGGATAGCAAAGAGGCCATAGTCAGCAGAATTGAACAAGAGAACGATGGGAAGTGATATGGTCAGCCAGGTCTTAAGAGAGCAAGATCATGGTCCTATAGTGAGGACTTTGGCTTTGAATCAGAATGGGATGGGAAATCATCAAGAGTTTTGAGAAGAATAGTGACATGACCTGCTTTATATTGAAATGGAGTTGTTCTGGCTGCAGAGTACAGAACCGACTGCGGAGACACAATGGTGAAAGGCAGCATTCAGAGGAGCCATGGCGATTACCCCAGAGAGCACTTAGTCCTGGGTAGACTGGTTGTGAAGGCCTAGGAGAAGTGACTAGAACCTGGATGTGTTGTGAGCCTGCATCTCACACAATTTGCGGTTGCATTAGATATCAGGTGTGAGAAAAAAAAAAATGTGTATTGGGGGGAAGTGTTTGAAATGCTCCTCTTTGAAAATAACCCAAATGAGCTTTTCTTTCTGATTTTTGCTCCTAATCCTATGGGACTTTAAGCATAATGGAAACATTGTTTAGGATTAGATTTTAGACTGTTATATCCTAAATTACTTCCTGAGTAAACCAATTAAAAGTATAATGTGGGTCTCCTGGAGAAACAGAAAGGAGCCAAACTCCATACGATTTTACCTCTTAGATGCCACTTAACAGCACTTTTCTCCTATTGCTTGGGGAATTAAATTCTGGCAAGTAGGGGCAAAATGAGCAAACAGGCCCTCCAAAGCAGCCCATCACCACTGGTTCATAGCTTCGGTACTACCCAATTGTTCTCCAGGACCCCATTAGGGAACTTATGTGCACTTTTCATAAAAATCGCCACGTGCTGCAAATTCAGGCAGCATCACTTTTCTCTGTAGCACCTGCCTTCTGAGACCTGAGGCATATTCTAGATATTGCCTCCCCAAGTTGAACTAGATTAACTGAGGTTCCAAACTTCTCAAACTATAGGAGAGGGAGAGTGTGAAATAAAGGTCCAATCTTCTAGTTAGTGTCTAAGTTAAAATGGGCTTTTATAAAACCTTCTAACTATGTCAGCGTACATCATAGATTACACTCCAGGAGTTTTTACCTTTAAACCCTGTGGAGTCATGTTTGCTTTGCTTTTAAAGCAGTGTTTCTCCTGGTGTAGTGTGAGGTATTTATTAAGAATGTAAAATTCTGGACTCCTTTTCAGACCCAAAAGGATGAAAATAGGAATAATATTCAATGAGGGCCTCAGATGATTCTGGAGCATGCTAACATTTGAGAACCACTGCTATGCCATTGAGGAATTATATTCACTTCCTAGTAATCGAGACTGTAAATAAAGAATTAATTTATTTCTCTCATTGGTGAAAGACTCAAAGATAGGCAATCCAGGACTGGCATGGTAGATCCGTGGTACAATCAAAAACTTCCATTCTTAAGGTTACTTAATGGTACAAGGTGGCTGTTGGAGCTCCAGCCATTGTATTTACATTCCAGACAGAAAGCAGGAAGAAGGGGGAATAGGCAAAAAGGGTCTTTGCCAACTGCTCCGCATTCTTTAAAAGAGCAATCTCAGAAGTCACATCCTTATGTATTAATTGACCAGAATTTATTCACATGACCACTTGTAGCTAGGTGCAGAAATATTGTTCTTAGCTGGGCATATTGATGGTTAGAGTAAAATAACAATATGCTTATTAAGGAAGAAAGAAAAACGGATGGTGGGCAACCATATCTATCACGACTCCATGCCATGCTGTCATGCCATGGTGTTGTAGAAAGGCTGTTTAATTTGGAGTACATCACTTTTTACTGACTGTTAAGTTTCTTTTGGGTCCTGTGTTGGTTATTTTATGGAGAACAGCAAAGGAAAACGTATTCATCATTTCTGCAGTCATTCTTGCAAATGTATTAGGAATCTATTTAATCTGGGTTTTTTTTCTTGTCTCCTATCCTCTGCCAGTCTCTGTTTTTCCTGATAAGTAAAGCTAAGATTCCACGATAAGCGGAGTGGGGGAGGTGGAGTGGAGGGGGCCTGGGATGAGGAAGCCAAGTCCAAAGGTGGCTCTACCACTTCTTAGCTCTGTGATGCTCAATCTGATGAGTGTAACATACCAGCCTCCAGGGTCCGGGGAGGGTTCACAAGATACTGTGCATAAAAACACTCGGGGCATAAGAACTACTCAATAAATAAAGTGATTGATCCCTTCTTTCATTCAGATGATGGAGGATAGTTGAATCTGACATCAACCAAAAAAGTCTGACTTCTTTGTTGGATTCCTGCTTTAGGAAAATAGGGATGCTTTTGATATGGAAAATGTCCCACCCAAAAATATAAGCCCTTTTCCCTTAAGAGTTCTCATTTCTGCCAAAGCTGATAGACTTCCCTTGCTAAAGCATATATGTAGATTTGGAAGGAGACACGGGCAAAATTGAGTGAGATTAGACATGTTCTTCCCCCTTCCCTGGGCTTCCAGGATCCATTGGAGCAAACAGGGTTCCCACCATTTTCCTGGCAACCTCATGGGGTTGGCCTTGTGGGGAGAACACTTGGATAACTCTAAACCTCTCAAAGTGTGGTCCTGGGTCACAGCAGGCACATCACCTGAGAAGTGGTCAGAAATGCAGATTATCAGTCCTGCCTCAAGCTTACTGAAATAGAGATGTGTTTTAATAAACCTTCCAGGTGGTCCTGATGCAAGCTAAAGTTTGAGAACCATCACTCTAAATAAAGCACTGCGCCCACTTTCTAAAATTAGCACACTTTTCTCTCCAACAAGGAGTTATTGACTCTTCTCTGTGCTTAGGCAGAAATGTTGCCAAAAGTGCAAACAAGCCCAGTCTCTTAAACTGGGTGAGGCCTTGCTCTGCAGACTTCATTTGCACACCAAGTTGAGTAAGTTCTGACAATCCATCAGACAGACTGAAGTTATTGCCAAACCTCCCTGTTGGGAGTAACACCTTAATAAAGGCCCTCACCTACTTCATTTTCATCAGCCAGTTTATTATATTCAAACTGCTTTTTTTTTTTTTTTTTGGTGGGGAGGAGGGTGTACCTGGTACAGCTTCACCCAGGGCAGGATCATAGGTACTTTTACCTGGGAATGTTTAAATGAACCAAAGTTTCTAGAACATTCAACAGACCTGCTCTCAGTACATTAGTACACACAAGAGGAAAAATAAAGATATCAGCATACCAGGTAATAGCTTGGTAATGGTCATCAATGACAAAATTCTATTAGATTCACTTATTTGCTCATAAAAATTAACAAGTAAAACACGTTTGGGCTAAAATGAACAATGTGCAAGGTTTCCAGGGGTGGTGTCCAATTTAACTTTTGGACTGCCAGAAGGTAACTAAATATTTCCCCTGGTGTGTGTTTTGAGCTACACGGTAGTTTTATTACAGAGCTGCCAGAGGGTAAGGCATGCTGCATTTCTCTGTTCCACCAGACAGTCTGGGAATTCAAAAGAGTGATTTCTCCTTCATTCCCATTGTCTTCTAATCCTCCTTGCTCAATAAAGAGCGTGGAAAGTCCAGATAAAGACCAGGTGCAGACACAGAAGCCAACATGAGAAGGGTGAGTCTCTCTCCTGGACTTGCATGGGCTAGGAAGAGGACTGGGACTGGTGGAAGGCCAAGTCCCCGTCCCACCTCAGAGCAAATCAGATCACCCACCACACAACATGGATGTGCTTTGGTAGGTTGTTAATTAATATCAGTTGATTTGCTTCAATAAAGATGCATCTCACCAACTAGGTAAGTTTTTAAGCTATCCACCAAATTATTGTGAGGAAATATTTTAGCACATTTCGTATTTGTGGAATTATTGGAATACTGGCAGAAATGGCACATGTTCAGTGGTGGAAAACAGTTGGCTTGAATTATAACACAAGATGTCTAGCCAGGAAAGATAGAGCTGTGTTCCCAAAGAGTAGTCACTGCCTCTGTTGACTTAAGACTTAAGTGTTATTCATGCATCCCTGTGTTCACTGCGGCATTATTTACAATAGTCAAGATATGGAAGCAGCTCAAGTACCCATCAATAGATGAGTGGATAAAAAAAGTGGTGGGACATATATACAATGGAATATTACTCAGTCATAAAAGAGAATGAAATCTTACTATTGAACATTTGTGACACCTAGAGAGTATTATGGTAAGTGAAATAAATCAGAGAAAGACATACCATATGATTCCCCATATATGTGGAATGTGAAGAACAAGATAAATGAACAAATGAAACAGGAACGGACTCATAGATAAAGAGAACACACTGATGGTTACCAGAGAGGATGGGAGTTAGGGGGCTGGCTGAAAAAGGTGAAGGGATTTAGAAGTACAACTTAGTAGTTACAGAATGGTCATAGGGATGTAAGGTACAGCATAGGAAATATAGTCAATAATATTGTAATGACTATGTATGGTGCTAGGTGGGTACTGGACATATCGAGGGGAGCACTTTGTAAAGTATATGATTGTCTAACCACTATGTTATACACCTGAAACTAATACAAAATAATATTGAATGTAAACTGTAATTGAAAAATAAAATTTTAAAAAAGAATTTGAAGTTTTCAGGATGGACCTTAGAATACAAAGATATTTATTTACCTCCAAGCAGCTCTAGAGTTCTCTATCACTGCATGTTTGGGACTCCTTTACCCTCCACTCTTTTTTTCTTTTTCCTTTAAGATTTTATGTATTTTTTAGAGAGGGGACAGGGAGGGAGAAAGAGAGGGAGAGAAACATCAATCAGTTGCCTCTCACTCACCCCTAACTGGGGACCTGGCCCACAGCTCTGGCATGTGCCCCAGCTGGGAATCCAACCAGCGACTGACTTCTCAGGTTGCAGGCCGATGCTCAGCCTACGGAACCACACCAGTCAGGGCTACCCTATGGTCTCAACATGGTGTGGAACTTCTTCAATCCAGGGTGGACCTTGCCCAAGATGGGCAGTCAGGACCCTTCTCTGGGGAATTTGGATTTGAGCAGTCTAGTCGGTCCAGGAACTGAGGTTGTATAAACTCAAGTTTTTTGTTTTTTTTTTAATTACTTTATTGTTGTTCAATTACAGTTTGAATTTTCCCCCCATCACTCTCCCCCCGCCCCAGCCAATCCCACCCCCCTCCCCCGCTCCCACCCTCCCCCTTGGTTATGTCCATGTGTCC
>VMDR010027046.1:0-13748 GCA_007922815.1 Macrotus californicus
TACTCTCCGGCCCGTCTCGCCCCTCCTACCGGTCTGGATGAAAGTTTCTCCTTTAGTTCCTTGGTTGTCGGACTTCCATACAGTTCGATTTTCTGTCAGTTCTGGTTGTTTTTTGTTTTAAAATTTGTTGTTGTCCTTCTTTTGGTTGTACGAGGAGGCACAGTGTGTCTACCTATGCCTCCATCTTGGCCCCCCTCCTTTCTATTTTTTTGTCTCAAATTTTAATTTTTCCCTATCTTACCCTGGTTTTCATTCTTCGCTCTTAGTATATTCCTTTTCCCTCTATCATCTCAAAATCACTTCCTTTTCCTCTAGACATCTCTTAAGCTATTCTTTCTTTCTTTTTTCCCCTCTTTCCCCCATCCCACCTACATTAACCTTAGTTCACTTGTTATAGATAGTGCTGTGGTAGATCTTTTTCTCAAAGTTGGTTCCAATTTTTTTTGACTTATTTATATATTTTTTCCTTTTTCTTTCTCTCTCACTATACATTTTTTTAAATTTCTGTTTTAACCTAATATTGTATGCTTCCCTTCTCTTATTCCATTCCGGCTTCTTCATTCCCTTTTTCATTTACAATGTAAATTTTACTTTCTCTCTTGCCTTGCCCTGATTCCCTACTCTTATTATTGCTCCTTGGTCTACCCTCTCAAACTCATTTTTTTTTCTTTTTTTATTGTTGTGCACTTAGAGTTGTCCCCATTTCCCTTCATTGTTCTCTCCTGTACCATTCAACCCCTGCTTCCAAAGACAATCCCCTCCCCATTGCCCTTGTCCATGGATCCTTTGTACATGTTCCCCTTCTTTCCTTCATTTACCCCTCTCCCACCTCCTCTCTGGTCCCTCTCAGTTTTTTCTTTATTTCCATGTCTCTGTTTCTGTTAATTGCTCATTTGATTGTTTTGTTGATTAGAATCACATTATAGGTAAGATCATATGGTATTTGTCTTTCACTGACTGGCTTATTTGCCTTAATGTAATAATCTCCATACTATCCATACTATTGCAAAGGGTAGGAACTCCTTCTTTCTTTCTGCTGTGCAGTATTCCATTGTGTAAAGGTACCACAGTTCTTTCATCCACTCATTTACTAATAGGCACTTAGGCTGTTTCCAGCACTTGGCTATTGTCAATTGTGCTGCTATGAAAATAGTGGTGCATAGGTTCTTCTGAATTGGTGTTACAGTATTCTTAGGGTATAATCCCAACAGTGGAATTGCTGGGTCAAAAGGCAGTCCCATCTTTATTTTTTTGAGAAAATTCCACGCTGTCTTCTACAGTGGCTGCACCAGCCTGCATTCCCACCAAGAGTGCACCAGGGTTCCCTTTTCTTCACATCCTCACCAGCACTTGTTTATTGATTTATTAATGATGGCCATTCTTACCAGTGTGAGGTGGTATCTCATTGTGGTTTTAATTTGCATTTATCTGATGACTAGTGATGTTGAGCATCCTTTCATATGTCTATGGGCCCTCTATATGTCCTCCTTGGAGAAGTGACCATTGAGGTCCTTCTCCCTCTATCCTCTCAAAATGATTTTTCAAATAAGTGAATTTGGCAAAACAGCAGGATACAAAGTCAATATTCAGAAATCAAAGGTATTTTTGTACACCAACAATGAAATATCAGAAACAGAAATTAGGAGAAGTATCCCCTTTACTATAGCAACAAGAAAAATAAAGTACCTACGAATACACTTTTTAATAAATCAATTTTTTAATTGGATTGTTTGTCTTCCTGGCGTTGAGTCTTATGAGTTCTTTATACATTTTGGAGATCAAACCCTTGTCTGAGGTATCATTGGCAAATATGTTTTCTCATACAGTTGGTTCCCTTTTCATTTTGATGGTGTTTTCTTTAGCCAAGCAGAAGGTTTTTAATTTTGTGTAGGCCCATTTGTTTATTCTTTCCTTTATTTCCCTTGCTATAGAGCAGGGGTGTCAAACTCATTTTCACCAGGGTCCACATCACCCTTGCAGTTGCCTTCAAAGGGCCGAATGTAATTTCAACTCCTTAACAGTTAAGGAGTAGTTACATTTATACAGTCCTAAAATTATTTTGGCCTTTTGAAGGCAACCATGAGGCTAATGTGGCCACCAGTGAAAATGAGTTTGACTCCCCTGCTAGAGGATGTATCGGCGAAAATATTGCTGAGTGGGATATCTGAAATTTTACTACCTATGTTTTCTTCTAGGACTTTTATGGTGTCGTGGCTTACATTTAAGTCTTTTATTCATTCTGAGTTTATTCTGGTTAAGGTTATTATGGTTTAAGTTGGTGGTCTAGTTTCATTATTTTGCATATACCTGTCCAGATCTCCCAACATCATTTATTGAAGAGGCTATTTTTACTCCATTTTATGCTTCTTCTCCCTTTGTCAAATATTAACTGACCATACAGACTTGGGCTTATTTCTGAGCTCTCTATTCTGTTCCATTGATGTATGTGTCTGTTCTTATGCCACTACCAGACTGTTTTGATTACAGTGGCCTTGTTGTATAGTTTGATATCAGGTATTGTGATCCCTCCTACTTTGTTCTTCTTTCTCAAAATTGCTGAGGCTATTCAGGGTCATTTGTGGCTTCATATATACTTTTGAAACATTTGTTCTATATCTGTGAAATATGTCATTGGTATTTTAATAGGGATTGTACTGAATCTATAAATTGCTTTGGGTAGTATGGACATTTTAATGATGTTAATTCTTCCAATCCATGAACATGATATATGCTTCCATTTATTTGTGTGTTCCTTAATTTCTTCAGTTACTGTTCCGCAGTTTTCTGGGTACAGGTCTTTTGCCTCGTCGGTTAAGTGTATTCGTAGGTACTTTATTTTTCTTGTTGCTATAGTAAAGGGGATACTTCTCCTAATTTCTGTTTCTGATATTTCATTGTTGGTGTACAAAAATACCTTTGATTTCTGAATATTGACTTTGTATCCTGCTGTTTTGCCAAATTCACTTATTTGAAAAGTCATTTTGAGAGGATAGAGGGAGAAGGAACACTAAGAGTGTGGAATGATAACCTGGTTAAGACAGGGAAAAATTGATGCTTAAAACAAGAAAAGGTAAAGGCAGGAGGAAGGCAAATTAGAGTAGGAAAGGGTAACACTGAAATTTGAGATTTGAAATACGAAGATAGTCACTGTCGAGAAATAAGATTGAAGAACTGGAATAATAACCACGTTATCCACTACCTGTGAACAAAGACTGATAAAGGCAGGGAGAGAATAAAGGTATTTTAAGAATGGGAGAAGGAATGTGAGATGACTAATAACAATCACAAACAGTTTTGAGAGGCTGGAGCAGGGAGCAATAGTAATAGTGTGATATAGAAACAAGTTGTAGCAAGAGAGAAAATAGAATTTAAAACAAATATATGAAGGAGGAGGAAGGACATAGTATGGAGTAAGAGAAGGGAAGAGCAATATATGAGATTTGAAATGAACTATATTGTAAAACCTAGTGCCATATTATGCCCCAAATTGAAGGATATGAAAAGAATGTTAAACAGCTTTGCAGGAGAGAAGATAGCATCTTATGCCTGTCTGTTTTCTCTACTCTGCTGAGTTTAGTAAATCGGAGCCTGAGAAGCTGTGTATCATGTAGTGTCAGGCACAGGGTCTTTTTCTTCTTCTTTTTTTTTTTAAAGATTTTATTTATTTTTAGAGAGAGAGGAAGGAAAGGAGAGAAACACAATGTGCAGTTGCCACTCCACAACCCCTATCGGGGACCTGGCCTGCAACCCAGGCATGCGCCCCGACTAGGAATTGAACCAGCGACCCTTTGGCTCACAGGCCAACACTCAATCCACTGAGCCACACCAGCCAGGGCCTTTTTCTTCTTAATCCTGAGGAAAGGTACACATCAGCAGAAAACTCCTAGGCCTGACCTCACCACTCTGTGGAGTCTATAATCCTGCAGGTGGGTGTTGGGTTCACCTGTCTGTGAAAGGCTCTGGCTGACTGGAGCAAATCTCAGGCATTTAACTCCTGCCTTCCAGAGCTAAGCCTGCTGTTCTCTCACAGGAGGTTCAGCCCAAATTCTCCACTCTGCTCTGTCCTCTGCTTAAGAGCAGTATTGGGTTGGGTCTTCCCATTCAGTGTTTTCTGTTTCTGAATTTTTGGGTTAGCAAAGCTGCTGGGTCCCACCAAGCCTCAGGTACATCTCAGTTCCCCTTTTAAAAGTTTCTCTATGGTCCGCATGGTGTAGTGTGGGTCCCTTGGGAGTCCTGTTGTCCCCATGCTCCCTCTCCCCAAATATCTCAGTCTTTCATGGTCAGAGCTGGCCACCTCCTTACAGGGCTTCTGCCAATTTTAGATAGTTTCTCTATGAATCTTTCCTGGATGGCATTGGGAAGATCCTGTCAGCTCTACTATAACACAAGGCAGTGACAGTGTGCTGTTCCCGGTCACTCCAGAAGTATTCAGCCTCAGGCCTGCCTGTTCCCACTGTGCTGTTTCTGAATACCACACCTCCCAGGCCTTCTCTTGCTACCCTAGAAGCTCACGGGTCCTAAACCAATCTACAGCCACCCTGTTCTGTGCAGCTAGCAGTGCTGGTCTGGGTAGTGGTAGTGGTCCACCTAGAAAGCCTAGGCCATGAGCTCCAGGTGACCCCACAGGTGGACTGATTCCTTTGTACTCCTGTGCTCTCCACATTCTCCTCCACATGTGCTCTCCCTTACAGACACTTTTACTCACTCTCCACTCTGTGTTCTGACTTCAAATCCAGTCTGTGTCTGAGAGGAGATGAACAGAGCTGTCTGCCACTATGCCACCATTTAGATCTCCTCAAAAGTCATTTTTCTTTCGGTTAGTCATCTCATATTTGTTTCTCCATTTTTATAAAAGTCTTAATCTCTTCACACTGTTATTAATACTGACTCATTTGCTATTGATAGTGTGATGGTGGGTGGGGGTTATTTTTGCAGGTGTGTGTTTTTTTCCTGGGCTGTGTGGTTTTGTTCTGGAAGACCTGCATAACAGCATGCATGACGTGGTAGGCAGGGTGGCTCAGTCAGCCAGCTGGAGGGAACAACCCACCAAAGAAAGATCAAACAACAACCAAAACCCAAATACAACCAGAAAGCAACATAAACGGTATAAAGGGCATCCCAAGAGCATCCAGTTCAGGAGATCAAGAAAACTGCACCACTGAATGACACAGGTCTCCTACCATAGAAGTTCACACTAGAAAGACAGGGAGTCAAAACTGATCAATTTAAGAAGCAGAAGCAAACAAGAAGAGTCTCCCCCAAAATGGTGAGACAAAACACAACCCTTAATTGAAAAGGAAGGAGGAATTCCCAGGACAGTGCTAAATGAAATAGAGGCAAACAAACTATCAGACAATTAGTTCAAAATAATGGCTATAAGGAAGCTTAATGAGCTCAATGAGAACTACAAACAAAGAACTAGAGGGAAGCTACAAGCAACTAACTGCGATCTACATCAGCATGCAAAAGGACATAAAAACTATCAATAAGAGCATGCCCAAAATGTAGAATACAATTTCTGAATTGAAGACCACAAATGAAGGAAATAAAAGCAGGTTAGATGAAGCAGAAGATCAATTAGTAAGGTGGAGAACAAGGTAGAAAAAATTCCCAGACAGAGCAACAAAACAAAACAAAAAAGACTCAAAAGGAATAAAGAGGGTTTAAGGGAACTGCATGACAACATGAAACATAATAATATCTGTATCACGGGACTACCAAAGATGAAGAAGACAAGCAAGGCACAGAAAACCTGTTTGAAAAAAATAATGATGGAAAACTTCCCAAACTTGATGATAGAAAAAGTCATGCAAGTCCAGGAAGCACAGAGGGTCCAAATGAAGATGAATCCAAAGAGGGTGACTCCAAGACATGTCATAATTAAAATGGCAAAATTCAAAGAAAAAGAGTGAATATTGAAGGTAACAAAGGAGAAATAGATAGTAACATATAAGGGAGCTCCGATAAGGCTAGCAGCCGATTTCTCCACAGTAACACTACAAGCCAGAAAGGAATGGCAAGAAATATCCCAATTAATGTAAAGCAAAGAGCTGCGACCAAGACTACTCTATCCAGCAAGGCTCTCAATTACAATGGAAGGTGAAATGAGGAGTTTCCCAGACATAAGAAAGCTGAAAGAATACACCTCCACCAAACCAGCACTGCAAGATATGCTAAAGGAACTGCTTTAAGAAGATAAGAAAGAGAGAGAGAGGAACACAGGTGAAAAGGGGGAAAATGGCAATGAATAAGTACCTATCAATAATAATCTTAAATGTATATGGATTAAGTGTTCCACAATCAAAAGACATATGGTAGCTGAATGGATAAGAAAACATGACCCACATATGTGCTGTCTACAAGAGACCACCTCAGAACAAAAGATCTACACAGACTGTGAGTGAAAGGATGGAATAAAATATTCTAAGCAAACAGACCTGAAAAAAAAGCTGGAGTAGCAGTAATTATATCAGACAAAATAGATTTCAAAACACAGGCCATAAAAAGAGACAGAGAAGGTCATTCCATAATACTGACAGGAAAAATTCATCAAGAAGACATACACATCATAAGCATATATGCAACCAACACAGGAGCACCCAAATACATAAGGAAAATCTTGGAGGACTTCAAGAAAGATGTAGACAGCAACACAATTATAGTAGGGGATTTTAACACCCCACTGCGAACAATGGACAGATCTTCCAAACAAAGTATCAACAAGGATATTGTGGCACTGAATGATGCATTAGATCACATGGACTTAACTGATATATACACAACCTATCACCCCTAAAAAGCAAAATATACATTCTTTACAAAGGCACATGGAACATTCTCAAAGACAGACCACATAACAGGACACAAAACAAACCTTAACAAATTCAAGAAAATTGAAGTCATATCAAGCATTTTCCAGGATCACAGTAGGTTGAAACCAGAAACCAACCTCAAGCAAAAACCTCAAAAACAATGAAATTCATGGAGACTGAAAAACATGTTATTAAACAATGAATGAGTTAACAATGAGATTTAGGAAGAAATCAAAAAGTTGCTGGAAACAATTGAAAATGAGCACACGACAGTACATAACCTATGGGACACAGCAAAGGCAGCACTGAGAGGGAATTTCATGGCAATACAGGCCTACATAAAAAAGATTAAAACATTTCACCTAAACAACCTAACCCTACATCTACAAGAACTGGAGGAACAACAACAAACAAAGCCCAGAGCGAGTAGGAGGAAGGAAATAATCAAGATCAGAGCAGAATTTAATGACATAGAGACTAGAAGAACAATCCAAAGGATCAATAAATCCAGGAGCTGGTTCTTTGAAAACATCAACAAAATTGACAAGCTATTAACCAGACTCATCAAGAAAAAAGAGAGAGGACCCACATGAATAAAATCAGAAGTGAAAGAGGAAAAATTACAACTGATTATCACAGAAATACAAAGGATTGTAAGAAATGACTATGAACAACTATATGCCAAGAAATTTGAAAACCTGGGCAAAATGGACAAGTTTCTATAACTATATTCTTCCAAAGCTGAATCAGGAAGAAGCAGAAAGCCTGAGTAGACTGTTAACAACTAGTGAAATTGAAGCAGTAATCAAAAACCTACCACCACACAAAAGCCCTGGATGAAATGGCTTCACAGGAGAATTTTACAAAACATTTAGGAAAGAGCTAACCCCTATACTGCTCAACTATTCCAAGAAATCCAAGAAGAAGGAAGCCTCCAAAGCTCTTTTTAGGAAGAGCATCATCCTAATCCCAAAACCAGATAAAGACACAGCAAAGAAAGAAAACTACAGGCCATTGTCGCTGATGAACATAGATGCTAAAATCCTCAACACAATATTAACAAATTGAATCCAGCAATACACTAAAAAGATCACACACCATGATCAAGTGGGATTCATCCCAGGGATGCAAGGATCATACAATATTTGCAAATTAATAAACATAATACATCACATAAACAAAAGGAAAGACAAAACTCACATGATCATATTAATATATACTAAAAAAGCATTTGATAAAGTACAGCACCCATTTATGACAAAAACACTCAGGAAAGTGGAAATACAAGGGAGCATTCCTCAGTATAATAAAGGCCATATATGAGAAACCTACAGCCAACATCATACTCAATGGGCGAAAACTAAAAATCTTACCCATAACATCAGGAATAAGACAAGGATGGGATGTCTGCTTTCACCACTTCCATTCAATATAGTATCAGAAGTTCTACCCACAGTGATCAGACAAGAAAAAGAAATAAAAGGCATCCACATTGGAAAGGAGGAAGTAATACTGCCATTGTTTGCAGATGACATGAAAACCCTATAGACTTCACAAAAAAACTACTCAAACTAATAAGTGAACTTATTATATATTACTAATAATCATCTGCAAAAAGAGGTAATTTTACTTCTTTTCCAGTTTGGCTGCCTTTATTTCCTTTTCTTGCCTAAACCTCCAGTACTATGTTGAATAAAAGTGGCAAAAGTGAGCATCTTTGTCTTGTTCCTCATCTTAAAGGGAAAACTTCCTGGCTTTCAACATTGAATCTCCTTAATAGTTACAAGTCTATTCACATTGTGTATTTCTTTGTGATTTAGTCTAGGTAGGTTTTGTATTCCTAGGATTTTGTCCATGTCATATAGATTATCTATTTGTTGGTGAACAATTGTTCATAGTACTCCCTTACAATCCTTTTTATTTCTGTAGAAACAGTAGTTATGTTCCCAATTTCATTTCTGATTTTTAGTTATTTGAATTTCTTCTCTTTTAATCTTAGTCCATCTGGCTAGTGGTTTGTCAATTTTATTGATCTTTTGAAAGAACCAACTTTTGCTTGCATTGACTTTCTCTATTGTTTTTCTATTCTCTATCTTACTTACCTCTGCTTGAATCTTTATTATTAACTTCCTTCTGCTACCTTTGGATTTAGTTTGCTCTTTCTCAAGTGCCTTAAGTTGTAAAGTTGGGTTGTTGATTTCAGATCTTTCTTGTTCTTTTAAGGTAAGAGATAGGTAGGTTACAGCTATAAATCTCCCTCATAGCACTTTCACTGCATCCCATGAATTTGGTATGTTATATTTCTGTTACTGTTAATCTCTAAGTGTTTTCTAACTTCCCTTGTGATTTCTACTTTGACCCACTGGTTGTTAATTGCCACAAATTTGTGAATTTTCCAATTTTACTTCTGTAATTGATTTCTAACTTCATTCTGTTATGATCAAAAAAGATACATTACATAATATCTTTTTAAATCTATTGAGACTTAATGTGTGGCCTAACATATGGTCAATTCTGAAAAGTGTCCCACTGCAATTGAGTATACGTATACTACTGTTGTTGGTTAGACTGATTTGTGTATGTCTGTTAGATCTAGTTTGTTTAGGCCCTCTATTTCCTTACTTATCTTCTATCTAGTTACTCTTTCCATTACTATTGAGTGCAGTATTAAAATCTCCAATTATTTGTTGTATAACTCTTTGTACCTTCAATTTTGTCAGTTTTGCATCATATATCATGATGGTGTGTCACTGAGTGAGTAAATTTTTATAATTTTTATTAAATCTTCTTGCTACATTGAACCTTTTATTAATATATAGTGTACTTTTTTAGTCTCTTGTAACCAACCTTTTTAATTTAAAATCTATTTTGTCTTAGTATAACTACCTTTTGGTTATTATTTTCTCTCTTTTGGTTATTATTTGCATGGATTACCTTTTTCCATCTTTTCACTTTGAATCTTTTGTTTCTTTGGATCTGAATTGAGCCTGTAGTAGATAGCATATGATTGGGTCATGTGTTTTTGTCCAATCTGCCAATCTCTGCACTTTAATAAAAGAACTTCATCAATATACATGTAAAGAAATTACTAATAAGAGACTTACTTCTGTCATCGTGCTATTTGTTTTCTACATGCCTCACAGCTTTTTTGTCTCTTGTTTCCTATACTGCTGTCTTCTTCTGTGTTTAGTTCATTTTTGTAGTGAAATATTTAAATTTCTTTCTCATTTCCTTTTGTGTATATTCTATAACCATTTTCTTTGCAACTAGCAGGGAATATATTTAGCATCTTAAAGTTATATACTCTAATTTGAAGTTATACAAGCTTAATTTTAATAACTTACAAATACTCTATCCTTATAAGTCTCTGACCCATGCCCTTCCGTTGTTCATGCCACAAAATTACATCTTTATATGTTGTATACCTCAAGACATAAGACAATTCTTTAAAATGTATTAGTCTCGGGGAAGGCTAGACGCAGCAGTCACTCTTAGTGATACTGTGGCCCGAGTCTGCTGGGCCAGGACCTGAAAGATAGCCACAATGGCCGAAAATGGTGATGAAAAAATGGCTGCTCTGGAGGCTAAAATCTGTCATCAAATAGAGTATTATTTTGGTGACTTCAATTTGCCACGAGACAGATTTTTAAAGGAACAGATCAAACTGGATGAAGGCTGGGTACCTTTGGAAATAATATAAAATTCAATAGGTTAAACCGTCTAACACCAGACTTTAATGTAATAGTAGAAGCATTGAGCAAATCAAAGGCAGAACTCATGGAGATAAGTGAAGATAAAACCAAAATCAGAAGATCTCCAAACAAACCCCTCCCTGAAGTGACTGATGAGTATAAAAATGATGTAAAAAACAGATGTTTATATTAAAGGCTTCCCTACTGATGCAACCCTTGATGACATTAAAGAATGGTTAGAAGATAAAGGTCAAGCACTAAATATTCAGATGAGAAGAACATTGCACAAAACATTTAAGGGCTCAATATTTGCTGTGTTTGATAGCATTGAGTCTGCTAAAAAGTTTGTGGAGACCTCTGGACAAAAGTACAAAGACACAGATCTACTAATAACTTTTCAAGGAAGATTACTTTGCAAAAAAAAAATGAAGAAAGAAAGCAAAATAAAGTGGAAGCTAAATTACAAGCTAAACACGAGCAAGAAGAAAAACAAAAGTTAGCAGAAAATGCTGAAATCAAATCTCTAGAAGAAAAGATTGGCTGCTTGCTGAAATTTTCGGGGGACCTAGATGATCAGACCTGTAGAGAAGATTTGCACATCCTTTTCTCAAATCATGGTGAAATAAAATGGACAGACTTGTCAGAGGAGCAAAAGAGGGAATAATTCTATTTAAAGAAAAAGCTGAGGAAGCACTGGATAAAGCCAAAGATGCAAATAATGGTAACTTACAACTAAGGAACAAAGAAGTGACATGGGAAGTACTAGATGGGGATGTGGAAAAAGAAGCATTGAAGAAAATCATAGAAGATCAACAAGAATCCCTAAACATTTGGAAGTCAAAAGGTCGCAGATTTAAAGGAAAAGGAAAGGGAAACAAAGCTGCCCAGACTGGATCTGCTAAAGGAAAAGTACAGTTTCAGGGCAAGAAGACTAAATTTGATAGTGATGAGGAACGTGATGAAAATGGTGCATCAGGACCAGGAAAAAGAGCAAGAGAAGAAACAGACAAAGAAGAACCTGCATCAAAACAGCAGAAAACAGAAAATGGTGTCGGAGACCAGTAGTTTAGTAAAAACCTATTTATTCATTTTCATTAGGTTTTCAGCTGCTTTTGTCTTTGGAGGCTTTTAAAAAGAAAACTGAATTAGGTCCACTTCAATGTCCACCTGTGAAAAAGGCAAATTTTTGGTTGTTTAGCTTTTCTCTTTTTGTTATCCAAATGAGGATATTTTTGATGTACAGTTCTATGTTATTTCAGATAACTCAAATATCAGAAGAAAGATTCTTGTACTAAATTGCCTTTGTAATATGAGAATGTATTAGTACAAACTAATAAAATATACTATATAAAAAGAGCAAAAAATAAAAATAAAAAAATAAAATGTATTAGTCTCTTAAATTATGTAGAAAACAAAATATGGAGTTACAAAATAAAGTTACAATAGCACTAGCTTTTAGACAAATAATAGCTTTTATTTTTTAATTTTTTTATTGTATTTTTCACTACTATTTAGTCTCCTTATATCCCCTGCACCCAGTAATCACCATGTCGTTGTCCATGTCCATGAGCCCTTTTTTCTCTTTGCTCAATCCCTTCACCTTCTAACCCTTCCACCATTAGCTGTCATCCTGCTCTCCATCTATGAGTTTGTCTCTATTTTGCTTGTCAGTTCAATTAGTTCATTAGATTCCACATATGAGTGAAATCATAGAGTATTTGTCTTTCTTTGACTGGCTTATTTCAGGCAGTGTAAGTCTCTCCGGATCCATCCATGCTGTTGCAAAGGGTAAGATTTCCTTCTTTTTTACGGACGAGTAGTGTTCCATTGTGTAAATGTACCACAGCTTTTTTATCCACTCTTCTACTCATGGACCATATTTTGGGCTACTTCCATATCTTGGCAATTGTAAATAATGCTGCAATGAACATAGGGTTACTTACGTACTTTCAAATTAGTGTTTTGGATTCCTTCAGATATATTCTCATAAGTGGAATCACTGGGTCAAAAGGCAGATCCATTTTTAATATTTTTTAGGTATCTCCATACTACTTTCAAGAGGAGGGAAGGATCTGAGGCTCATTTTACAAGGCCAGCATTATCCTAAATCCAAAACCAAATAAAGACACAACAAAAAAAGAAAATCATAGGCCAATATCCCTCATAAACATAGATGCTAAAATCCTCGGTGGAAGCAGAAGATTGAGGCAAGATAGGTGGGAGCGGAATCCACTTCTCCCTGCACACAGGTGAGATACCTAGCTGATCTTCTGAGGAACAGAGGGAACAGCCAACGGTATCCAGCATATAAGAAGATTGGAGACCAGGATTTGGAAAGAACACTGAAAAACACATGGTAGGGAGCATGCTTCAGGACAATAAGGTCCCTGGGCCCAGCACAGGACCAAGGGGGCTGTAGCCCCAGACCCGGCGGGTGCCGGGTTGGCAGAAGGAATCTAGGGAGAGTGCCAGGTCAGGGGCTCCCTCCACCTGCCGAACAAGGTATAAGCAGCACCGGGAAAGACCTGGGTGCTTGAAGTCACAGGGGGCGCATAAGGACCAACTGGAGAAAACGCAGGGAAGGTGCGCACCCACTAAGACTGTGAGGCCGGCTGGGGAGAGTCCGGCGTGAGCGGCCCAACTGTGTCAGTCCCCGTCTGATTGCAAAGCCCGCCTGTGGGACAGGCCAGGTGCTTGTATGGAGTGGCAGGCTTGAGCAAAAAGGAGTTTTTCCGAAAGAAAAAGAGAACTAAGAGGCACTCAGCAGCTGCTTGGGGAACTTTCCTGCAGCAGCGCCAGGGCCTACTGCACACCTAACCACACCGGGGATGGGGCGCTCCTCGCCCCTCCCGTCCCAGTGACAGAGGCACACAGCTCACGGCTCATGGAACCTGGGAGATCGGAGGTCGCCCGATCTGTCGGAAGTCAGGCTCGAGCACCGCAGGATGGCTCAGGAGGGAGATTGCCTTATCCTGCCGCCCAGAGGCATCTCGCACTCAATCCTTGCGCTTCCCGGGAAGCGTCAGAGGAGGTGCGCGCTCAAATCCGCTGCACCAGAGACAGTAGAGCTGGCTTGGCTGGTTTGAAGCCAGCAGGAGGCTTCTTTTTTTTTTTCTTTTTGTTTGTCGATTTTTTTTTTCTTTCTCTTTTCTTTTTTAAAATAAGAACTCCTTCTTTCTTTCTTCACATCTGTCTTTCATTACTCTTTGTTTCTTTCTTTCCTCTTTTATTTCATCTTCCTTCC
>VMDR010027047.1:0-13752 GCA_007922815.1 Macrotus californicus
GGGGGGGAAATGGGACAACTGCAATAGCATAATCAATAAAATATATTTTTTAAAAAAACAGGGTGACTTTTTCATTGCACCACTGATGTCAGCTATCAAGCTCTCAGTTTTTTATTATACAAATTAAACAGCACCCTGATCAGATCTCCATGTATCTTGTCCCTAAAATTACCATAGATCCATGTAGGCCAATAAGCTTTAATTGCTACTTTGATATTGATGCCCTTTGCAGTAATTATGTCCATTTTGCCTCTGAGAGTTAAGACTTGCCACTGGCCTTTCACTCTGAAATCCTATCAACCTCATTGATATTAGGCAGCCTAATTTCCATATCACATCTGCAGGCATAGCCTGCAGAAAACAGGCATCACCGAGTTTCCTAAAGAAATGGATATACCCAGCACTAGCATATTTTCTATTGCCTCAGAGATGGGAGTGAGCTCTGGATCTTTCCAGGGAAAATAATCAGTGATACGTTCTCATGTTGTACCTAGTAAATCCATTCTAACATTCCTGCTTCCCTGATCCATAGTTCTCTTTGCTCAACAAAATGTCAAGATGACTGCTAACTTTACCTCACATCTTCTAGGCTATTGTCATGAATAAGTTTCAAGGAGCCAAGCTGACAGTGTGTTTAGACCAGCTCTAGGTCCTAAAACATTGAATTCTGAGTCATGGGAGAATATCCCCATACCAGTGAATTTTTTCAGCCTTATATTCCCCTGATCTATCTTCAAAATCCACTCCTACACATATTTCATTGACTGCTAGTATATAATAGCCAGATTCTGCCATTTGTGTGATAGGTAGTCTATTTCTTCCCTAAGCAGACACTGTTCCTTCCCTCTCGGGCTGTGCCAAAACATGATCCTGGTCACAGTCTTGAAGGCAGTGAGGTATGGTGGAAGCAGGTTTGAGGAGAATAAGTAGCATCTTGTTAGATACCTGTTTCAGGGGAGGCCATTGCACAGCCTTTAGGAAAAAGGAGGCTAATTTCCTTTGGCAAAGGAAGAAGGTGGATTCCCCTGGTCCAGGAACATTTCAGGGAATTTTCCAGTTTAGGATTCTTAAGTTGATCCACTCAAATATCTGCATCTCTTTGCAGATATTTGTGCCAGGTCTTGGTTTTAATATAATATATTCAGGGAAGCTACACATTTAATTTCCTTTATATCTCTATTGTCCTTATAATTAGAATCTAGATCTGATTTTCAACCCATCCTATCCTGAGGCCAGGCTGCCATGGACAACTCTGGTTTGCAGAGGACCCTTTAAATTAGCAATTTGCTGCCCTGTATCAATCATTTTCTTTTTATAAGACTTCCACTGCCACCAAAAGCAGCTACAGGTCTTATAATTATCATTTTCTACATAATAATCTCATATTGCCTTGCATTCTGCCTCGCATCTCCTCCCACCTAACCACAGGTAAGCTTTCATTAATGTGATCCCACTCTTAGAGGTTATTATTGCTCCACTTACCACCAGTAATATAGTCTCTATTGCCTATAGTCAAGTAGGCAATCCAACTTCAAAATTCCATCCTGAGAGTCTGCTTTTTAGGGCTAATCCTGGAATCCATTTTTATAGCCTCAGTTCCCTAAAAAGACAGAGCCTGAGGCAAAGTTTTTGTGCTAATATTTTATTGGGGAGTGCAATCCCCGGGAAGTAACAGTGAGAATAAAAAGAAGTCAGTCAGGGAAGGAGAGAAGGCAAATATAAGCTGGCCAAGCTTCATAAGGCACATAATGAATTAGTTACTTAGTGTCATGGGACCTCTCTAGAAAGACACTGTGTTTTGAAATTATCTGTTAGGGAAAAGAAGGGTGGGAAATTTATCTGCTGATTCCTTCTCAATTCCTATCTCTCTTCGATCAAGTTTGTCCCATAGAGAATTGATGCCCCTGTACTTCTACATTTCCTCTGACCATCCACTGGTTCCAGATAGAATGAACTGACAAGGCCCTAGAGGGACTGTGATAAACAGCTAAGAACCATGGAACCTGTGGGGTTGAATGGATCTGAGAAAGCACAGAAGCTAGGTCTAGTATAGCTATAGAACAAATGGGGTAGGGAATATCTCACAATTAGAGCCATTCAAATTTAATATGAAAACTGTCAAAAAAGAACTTTGACACTAATTAAGGCAATAAAGACTTACTCAGTAGCTTCTACAGCACAGAAGAGAGTCCAGTGTAAAACAAGCTCAACATTGACTTGTGTAGAAGTGACTGTGTCTTGAAGGGGAAATGAGGGAGTAGAAAGAGAAAATAAGAAGTTCAACAGAGTTAAGGAAGTGAAAAACTACAAAAAGTAGGTAGGGAGGTTAGTCAATGTGATTAAGCCATTGGAGTTTTCCAACTGGTATTTATCAAAGCTAGGCTCCTGCCCTCACACAGACACTGGGAGACAAGTGTTAACTGAAACTAACAGTAAATTCTTTGGGCAGACTTGAGATTTCCTATACAGGAACTTAAATGGTGCTTGATCATCCCAGGTATATGTACTTGAGCTATTAGAAACAGGAGGAGGCAGGCATGTAATGAAATTGTTTGTGCTGAGAGTCTGCAGTCTTTATAGGCCAAGGTTGAGGCCTAGGCAAAAAGAGGGTTCAGAGGTGCTTGCATCTGGTCAAGAAAAGAGTCTTTGTGAGCATATCCATGAACTAAGGACTATGGTGCTTGATACATATCACTATCTGACGTCAGCCAATTCTCTAGTCTAGAACATCTCATACTATTGATGCAAAAGCAAGCTTTATAAAAATGTTGCCTTTAACTGCAAGCCTTTTGTCTTTTCTTGAACCATTTTTTAACTGTTTGGGCGGATGATGATAATGTTAAATGGAAAGATGTATTGAAGTATATAAGAAAGCATTCAATAAATGTTAGTTCCCTTACCTATTAAACTTTACTAAAACACCAGCTCTTTGTTCCCACAGGTGATTCCCTCAACAAATGTGCTCTTCAGTGGAGCCCTGGACTTTCAGACTAATGCTCATGTATATTTAATCCCACAATTCTCTGATAAGGCTGGGGCTTTTAATAGTTCCTGCCTTACTCACAGATGGAAGCCTCAGGCACCTTAAAATAAGACCCGTGCTCCAGTCAGCCTCCTAGAGCCACAGATAGTCTCTTCAGATTTCAACTTTACACTCTCTGGGCATTCTCTTCCTAACATCCATTGGCTCTAGCAAGCCAGCTCTTGATCTCCAGGCTAATTCAGTGTCCTAGTGTGCTAGGTTGGCAAGAAAAGTTCAGAAACATTCATCCTAGTAAGAAAAGTATCTTCCTTTGCAGCTGAGTATCATTTCCTCAACCCTGACAAAATAATAAGAAAACTTGATGAATACCCCCTCACTCCCACTCTTCTGTGCAAGACACTGGGTAGCTAAACTACAGTTTAGTCAAAATTAATTAAGTCCCTAAACCTTTAAAGGTATTAGCAAATTAACTCAGGTTTTCTATTGTGCAAAAGAAATAAGTATTTTGCAGCTACTGCTGCTGCTGTTACTGTTGTTGTTGTTGTTCTTTAGGGGACAATGAGCATTATTCCTACTTATTAAAACTTCAGGTTTTAGAACATTGACTTATTAGATACATGATGTTTAGAGAACAAATTCCTTCATTTACCTGTCTATGAGTTTATTTAAATTCAGCTTAATAGCAAAGTGACTAGCATAACAACTAAGGAGAGGTTGCCCCTCTGAAATTGTTTAATACAGTGTATAGTCAAAAATCTGAGTTACCTCTGAATTCTAATCCAACTCTGTAAAAAACCTACTTGGTGTACTTCAGAGGATCAGCCCCTTGCTGCTAATCTTACATCAGGACTTTTCAAATAGTTAGCTTCATTTTTTAAAAGAAATCTGATTATTTGATTTCCAAAATCTCTATCATAGAAAAGCTGAACCAACAGAATTCAGAGAGAGAGAGAGAGAGAGAGAGAGAGAGAGAGAGAGAGAGAGAGAATTGTTTTCCTATGAGTTATTTTTCTAAAAATAATAGGTTGGATCAAAGAAAAGAAATGGCCTATATGGGTTATTCTGTTATCTTAACCAAATTTTGTTAGAAGACTGTGGACAAATGAGAATCTAGAATCTCATCCTTGAGTTAAATATTTTGAATGATCTCTGCCTAAGAAACACTTGGTTGATATTTTGCAGATTCTTTGGATGTGCCCTAGATCAGAATCTATTAGAATGGTGTGTCAAAAATCTGCCTTTTAAACAAGCTCTCCTAGTGATTCTTATGGCCACTGAAGTTTGAGAACTAGGGTGGAAGGAGATGAGTATAGGGAACCTATCCATGCATGATGTGATCTTGTGGCTCAGCTCTGGTTCTGAACGCAGATGCGCGTGGTGTGCAGAGAACATCCGTGAATAGCTCTCCTGTGGGGAATCAGGCCTGCATTGCACCTAGGCCACTTTGAGACTTGCTTTTGCTAAAAAAATCCCTCACCTTGAATTGAGGAAACATGTGTTTACTGCATATCTTTAAAGTAACTTCCTAAAATCTATGCTAAACCTTTAAAGTTTGGGTGTAACCAGTTCAACCTCTTTTCCCTTTACATTTGCAAATGACCTTTATCTTGAAGGGATTAGCACCGTTCTTTCTTTTGTTATGGTAACCACCTAAAGCAAACCTGTGCATACTTCATGAGAACCATCCTGGCTGTAATGTACTTAGAGTGTCGATAAAAGCCTGTCCAGGTGAGGGGTCTGGGCCCTCTCTCTCTGAGAGAGAATGACCACGAAGGCTGGCCCTCTCACACTCTCTGGCCCGCTCTGGGCCTCTCTCACACTCTTTCTCTCTCTCTCGCCCTCTCTCTCTCTCCCTCTCTCTCTCTGAGAGAGCGGCCACGCAAGCCCTACCACTCTCTCACTTAGAGAGTGACTCGACATCCCCTTTTCTCCATCAGATTCCTTTAGTCCATGTGAATTTGTTTGTCACTTGTCCTGGGATATAGGACAAGCATTCCACAACAACATGTGGTCCTGCCGGACGGGATCGCAACAGATGAGGACTTATATACACTGGACATCAGAGGGCAAGTCAATAGTACTTTATTGGAAGGCAGTCTAGTAGGAACTCTCTCAATTAACCCTGGGTTAAGTGAATCAATAGATAAACTGGCAGTATTCTTTCTATGAAACACTCTGCGGGCCAGGACCCATCAAGTCCTTGATACCAGTAGGTTAGTCTTTGATCTGCTCTCCATTTTTAAATATCTACTCACCATGAATCAATACTTTCTAAAAAAAAAATTTATGGGACTTCTGGCCAAGATGGAGGCATAGGTAGACACACTGAGCCTCCTCACACAACCAAAGGACAACAACAAATTTTAAAACAAAAACAACCAGAACTGGCAGAAAATCAAACTGTATGGAAGTCCAACAACCAAGGAGTTAAAGAAGAAACACTCACCCAGACTGGTAGGAGGGGCAGAGATGGGCAGCTGGGCGGAGAGGACTCACAGCAAGGCGGTGGCTGGTGGACCAGGCAATCCCACACCCATGTGCAGATAAACTGGAAGGAACAACTGGAGAGTGAGATAGACCACACAACCCAGGACTCCAGCTCAGGGAAATAAAGCCTCAAAACCTCTCATTAAAAACACCTGTGGGGGTTGAAGCGGCAGCCGGAGAAACTCCCAGCCTCACAGGAGAGCTAGTTGGAGAGACCCACCCACTCGGGAGTCAGCACGAGAAGGGTTCAATTTGATTGTGGATAGCGGGGGAAGTGACTGAAAACCGGCAGAGAGCTGAGTAAGCAGCACTGTTCCCTCTCAGACCCTCCCCCACATACAGCGTCACAATGCAGCGACGTGGGTTGCCCCACCCTGGTAAACACCGAAGGCTCCGCCCCTTACTTCGTAACGGGCAGGCCGAGACAAAAAAAATGGCCCAAATGAAAGAACAGATCAAAGAACAGCCCACATGAAGGGTGCACCTCAAGTACCCAGCTAGGGTGATAGGGGAGGTTGTGCCACTGGACCCTACAAGATATCTACTACATTAGGCCACAGTACCAAGACAGGGAATCATAGCCGCTCTACCTAATACATAAAAACAGACACAGGGAGGCTGCCAAAATGAGCAAAGAAACATGGGTCAAATGAAAGAACAGATCAAAATTCCAGAAAAATAATAAACAAAATGGAGATAAGCAATCTGTCAGATGCAGAGTTCAAAACATTGGTTATAAGGATGTTCAAGGAACTTAGTGAGGACCTCCACAGGATAAAAAAGATGCAGTCAGAAACCAAGGATACATGAATTGAAATAAAGAAGAATTTATAGGGAAACAACAGTAGAGTGGAAGAAACCAAGAATCAATTCAATGATATGGAACATAAGGGAGTAAAAAACGACCAATCATAACAACAAGAAGAAAAAGAGAACTAAAAAAAAGAGGATAGTGTAAGCAGCCTCTAGAACAACTTGAAGTGTTCCAATATTCACATCATAGGGGTATCAGAAGAAGAGAAAGAGGAAGAAATTGGAACTCTATTTGAAAAAATAATGAAATAAAACATCCCTAATTTGGTGAAGGAAATAGACATACAAGTCTAGGAAGCACAGAAGAGGCCCACACAAGATGGATGCAAAGAGGCCTACTCCAAGACACATCATAATTAAAATGCAAAGGTTAAAGATAAAGAGAGAATCTTTAAAGCAGTAAGAGAAAAGCAGTTAGTTACCTTGAGGGGAGTTCCCATAAAACTGTCAGCTGATTTCTCAAAAGAAACTTTGCAGGCTAGAAGGGATTGGCAAGAAGTATTCAAAGTCATGAAAAACAGGGACCTACAGCCAAGATTGTACCTAGCTGAGGTAAATTTTAAATTTCTAAATTATTTCTGGAGGATCTTCTGATAGTAATTTATCCTTTACTTAAGGTATTTGACTGTTTATAATCATTAACAAGTTGTAATCTTAAAAGGAAGAGGATAATAAGAGGATTTCAAGTTCATAAGTATAGTAATATCCTGTGGACTGTATTGTGTTTCCCTCCTCCCAAAATTCATTATGTTGAAGTCTGAGATAAAAGAGAACTCAACCAACATTGGAGTCGTGATGGCCAGAAGTGGGAGGTCTATCGCCCTACACTCATTGTGGGCTATCTCAGACAAAAAGAGCGGTTCCTGGCATCTCTCCAACAGGGAAATGTTTTCTATTCTACTACCCCAGCAGTAGAAAGGAAGTTTTCTCCTCCACTGGAACCACTGCTCAGCCAATGAAAAGCCACTACATTTCAAACTCCCTGTTTCCTCGAATGAACACTTTGCTTATAACAGCTTCTCCCAACTTCCCCTTTCCTCTATAAAAGAATGTACCTCTCATTTGTTCTCTAGATTTGTCTATGGTTTTGTCCCAAATTGCAGTTCTCCTCTATTCCTGAACAAACTGTTTAATTTTTTAGGTCAAGAATCCTAATCCACAATGTCACTGAATTTAGACATAGGGCTTTTAAAGAGATAATTAAGGTTAAGTAGGTCATAAAGGTGAGACTCTGATCCAATATGACTGATGTCTCTGTAAGAAGAGGGAGAGACAACAGAGATGCACACATATGAATAGAAAAGATCATGTGAGGACACAGCAAGAAGGCAGCCAAGACAAGAAGATGGGCATCAGGATATAACAAACCTGCTAACACCTTGATCTTAGACTTCTAGCCTCCAAACTGTGAGAAAATAAATTTCTCTTGTTTAAGCCACCTATTTTATGGTATTTTGTTAAGGCAATCCTAGCAAACTAATACAATATCCAAAGCATTTAAATCATCAAGTATTTTTAAGCCACAGATAAATAAATGTCCAGCAATGAGAATAGAAAATAATCATTTAAAGAATCTTGCAAATAATTTACTAGAAAATAATCACTGGTTCTAAACATAGTAGCAAGTAATATAGAATGACCGTGTGAGTCTAGATGCTTTAATGACTATGCTGTGGTTGAAGTGACTGCTCCCAAACTGGGCCACATTCAGAGTTACCATCTTAATCACTATATATAGATTAGGACAAAGCCCAGAAAAGACACAGGGAAGTCATACTTTCTCTATGTACTACACTACCTCCAGTATTGTTCTGATTGGACTGTCTACTTCAAAAGAGACATTCAGTAGCATCTATTCTATTTCTACCTAAAATCCAAGACTATAGGATATATAAAAATCTTCTAGCAATATTGTGAGAGTTGCTTTGCTGAAGTTATTGAATACAAAATCTGACAAGGGTATGCCCTTGACTCAATTACATTCACTCCACTTGAGTTCATTTTGACCTTAAAAATTCATTTAGCACATTTGCTGACTTTGGATGAAGTTGTTGAAGATATGCATCAGTTTTAACCACATTCACTTCTAATCCACAGTTTTTCCCCATTGATCTATGAGTAATTCAAAATAACTGAAATCCTCAAGCAATATATTTTTAATATAACCTCACTTTTTTGTTTGTATCTCACTTCAATTTGTGCCCATAATTTCGTGACATCAAGAAGCTAAATGTAAATGAATTTTAGCTCTTTATTTTGGATTTTTAAAATTATATACATGAGGATTTCCACAAATGAAAAAAATCCAATAGGTCTCATTCTTTCCTATCTTCTCATTCATGTGTCATTCCAGTCTCTTTATCAAAGATACTAAATCACACTGTGAGCCAAGTGTCTGTGCATACTCTCCCTCACCTTTCCCACCCCTGGCCGCACGTTAGGGGTTGGTATGCCATCTCCTCCTGCATTTGTCCATGTTACAGCAGCTTCTCTGTTGTCACATAGCTCCTAACCACCCCTGCCACAGTGAGGTTGAGTTCACTACCCTTCTGATAGCCTTGAGAATTCTAGGATCACCACCCTCCTGCTCTCTAGACCCTGTGGTTTCACTGACATTGGCTTCAGGGAAAGATAAGGTGGTAAGACTGCTCTTCCGTTTACTGCCTTACCTCTTAATTTCCTGCCCACTGATCCCACAACACTACTAATATAAAGCTGCAGAATGGCTACTATGTTTTTCTAAAGGATTTGGGGAGACACAGTGTGAATTATAATGTAGGAAAAAATACAGAATTGGAATGTTAAAGGTGCAAAGAAACAGAAATAAGGGTCCCCTTAGGCAAGTACCACACTTCCTAGACTTGCTTCCACCACGTTTCTTCAAAGTTCACTTTGCTATAGAGAGCCCTTCCTTTTCCTTCCACAGGGAGATGCTAACCCTACTTCAGAAACATCTTACTCCCTAAAACAGTAGTAATAAACTAGTCCTAGGCTCTGTGCTCCATCTAGAGCAATTCATCTGAAACTGAACATTTTCCCAAATCTGCATTTATATCCACAATAATAGCACTTGGGATCTTCAGCAAAATTTTGGGACTCAAAGCAATATATCCTTTCATTGAAACATTTGCTATTTTAGAGGAGAGCTACACCTCCTTGCTTCTCCTATGGAAATCTAGTAGAAAAAGCACATGTACATATATCATCACCACATATGATCACAGAGCATATACACATGCATGGTCACACACATGTGTACATATTCACACATGTGGATGTGCATGCACACACACTACCATATCTTTCCAAAAACAAAACAACCAGGCTCTTATCAATATCTTTAATGGAAGAAACTGCAGAAGCTTTTAAATTTAGCTTTACTTGCAACTAGACCAAATTCTTAATGGGCTTTCTCCCTAATTAATCTCTGAAAGAAGAGGAGGAAGAGCAGAAAGCTTTGTATTTCTCTACACAGATCAACCCTGAGGCCAGAGATAGGAATTATGTTTTCATTTATATCATTAATACATAGATATTAGAAGTCTACTTTTTCTAAGAAGGCATCCATATAATTATGAGTATAGATATATACAAACGTTTAATATACACAGTAAAGTGTACATAAGTGTATAGTTCACTATTTTCACATATATAAACTCTCTTGTGGCCACTATCCAGATGTAATATAGAACAGCAGTTCCCAACATTTTTGGCACCAAGGACCAGTTTCATGGGAGACAATTTTTCCACAGACTGGGACTAGGAGATGGCTTTATAGCCTGCCACCAGATATAGCTTAACTGGCACTTGCCACTCACTGATAGGGTTTCTTTTTAAAAAGATTTTTAAAATTAATTAATTTTTGAGAGAGGGGAAGGGAGGGAGAAAGAGAGGGAGTGAAACATCAATGTGTGGCTGCCTCTCACATGCCCCCTACTGAGGACCTGGCCTGTAACCCAGGCATGTGCTAGACTAGGAATTGAACTGGTGACTCTGGTTTGCAGGCTAGCACTCAATCCACTGAGCCACACCAGCCAGGGCTCACTGATAGGGTTTTGATATGAGCCTGCAAGCAAGTGATTTATCATAGTCTCTGTACAGTCAAACCTCTACTAATGATAATCTGTATTTGCAGCCGCTCCACAGTGCTAGCATCACTGCCTCAGCTCCACCTCAGATCGTCAGGCATTAGATTCTCATAAGGAGCGTGCAACCTAGATCTTTCTCATGTGCAGTTCACAGTAGAGTTTGTGCTCCTATGAGGATCTAACGCCCCTGCTGATCTGACAGGAGATGGGGCTCAGGCAGTAATGCGAACATGGGGAGCAGCTGTAAATACAGATGAAGCTTTGCCTGCTCACCCACCGTTCACCTCCTGCTGTGGGGACTCCATGATATAAAATATTTACTATCAACAAAAAGTTTCTTTTTCTTTCCCCAGTCAAAACCACCAATTTCTCCACTCCCCAAAATTTTGACTTCGAATAATATAGATTAAATTAGCACCTTATTGAACTTTATATAAAGGGAACCATACTGTATGTGCTTTTTGTGCCTGGCTTCATTTACTCACCATAATTGTTTTGAGATTCATTCTAGTTGTGGCCTATATTAGTAGTTAAATCCTTTTTATCACTGTGTAGTATTCCATTGTATGAATATACTGAAATGATCCCTCCATTTTCCTATTTTTGACATTTAGGTGGTTTCTAATTTGGAGCTATTATAACTAAAGCTACTAAGAACATTCTTATATATACTCTGTTGGACATATGCACTAGTTTCCACTGCATACATATCTATAAATACAATTGATCCTAGGGTAGTGGGTATGTGAAAACTGCCCAGCTTTCCAATTCTTTTGAATCAATTTGCACTTTCACCAGCGATATATGAAAGTCCCACTTGCTCTATATTCTTGCTAATACTCAATATTGTTAGTTCTTAAATCTTTAGTATATTCTACTATAACTTGTAATAAGTTTTAAGAAACTAAATATTACTGTGATATTCTTAAAAGCAATTATATTGTTATGGATTTAAAAGAAACAAAACAATAACTTCTAATGTCCATAGATTGCATCATGATATATTCTGATGGGTCATCAAAAAAGTATATAATTTTGCCGTGGCTAGTGTGGCTCAGTGGATTGAGTGCCGGCCTGTGAACCAGGGGGTCGCCAGTTCGGTTCCTGGTTGGGGCGCATGCCTGGGTTGTGGGCCAGGTCAGACTCCCACTGTGGGGGGTGTGAGAGGCAACCACACATTGATGTTTCTCTACCTCTCTTTCCCCTTCCCTTCCCCTCTCTCTAAAAGTAAATAAAATGTTTTTTTTTTAAGTATATAATTTTGCCTTAGCTAGAATTAGATAAAATTATAGTAGGTCACAAGCTTGAGGTAGACCAAAGTTTGCCAGCATCAACTGGACATGTGACAAAAAAATCCAGCCTGAACTAGCAAATATATGAAGCACAATTACAGCAATAAAATGTGGTTGACTGAGAGATTAGAAGACTATGAGAAATACAGTAACAATATTACTAATTCCATAAAAGTTTACTAATGGGTAATCTATTACAAGTAAGGTTAGTAGGAGATTGTGTTTTAGATTAATTACAAAAGTGGCCATCTACCTCTTTGCAATGAGTCTTTGCAGCTCCTCCTTTTAAGAACCAGAGCTGGCTCAGGCTGATATGGCTCAGTTAGTTGGTCATCATTTGGCAAATTAAAAGGTTGCTGGTGTGATTGCTAGTCAGGGTACATGCCTGGGTTGCAGGCTTGGTCCCCAGTCAAGGCACATGCAAGAGGCAACTGACTTAGGTTTCTCTCTAACATCAATGTTTTTCTCCCTTTCTCCCTCCCTTTCCTTCTCTAGAATCAATTTTAAAAAAAAGAAGGGGAGCTGATTTTCTCTCTTCTTGAATTTGGACTAGCCTTGTAACTGGTGAATCAACACTGTGCCAATTCCAAGCCTAGGCCTCAAAGAAGCCTTTAGGCTCTACTGGCTGTCTTAGAACCCTGCACATCCACCATGTGAACAAGTCTAGGCTAGACCTGTGGAGAACAGTGACAGATCATCTCATGTGAGACCATTCTAGACCATCCTGTCATAATTTGAGAGCTGAAGAACCGCTCAGTGGAGCCCAGCACAAATTGTTAACATATAATATAATGAAATAAATAAATGGTTGTTGTTTTAAGCCTCTAAGTTTTGAGGTGCCTTGTTTTGCAGCAAAAACTAACACATACAAGAAGTATAGCACAAGTACTTGATGGAGATAGAATTCTTAATTATGATTATGAAAAACTCACACATAAATTGCTTCTGAGTCTTGCCAATAGCTGTTGCTGCTAATAACAATCACTATTCACTAAAGGATATTAAGTAATTGCATGTGGTATCTCATTAATTCTGACAACAAACCTATTAGATACCTAAAAGATTACAATTGAGCAAACTGAAGTTTGCTTCACCCAGTTGACTCCAAACTAACTCCAGATTAAGCTCTCAACCACTGCATCACCAGTTAAGAGCTAGTGGTTTACTCTATTCCAGTACAGGCATTCCTCATTTTATGGCACTTTGCTGTATTGTGCTTCACAGACGTTGCGTATTTTTTACAAATTGAAGGCAAGATCCTCCACAAGCAAAATGATTACAACTCACTTTATTGTTATGATTGCTTTATTGCAGTAATCTAGAACTGAACTTGTAAAATCTCTGAGGCATACCTGTCCCACCTTTCCTGCATATCTCTATTTACAGATAGATAATTGATAGCCAAAAAAGCTACAATTTGCCCAAAGCAGTGCCTTCTAGTTCTTAGTCTAATGTGGTCATTTGCTAAAATTCTTTATAGTTTATAAAAAGCTCATAATGAAACATCTCCATGGCAGTTTGTAATTTTAATTGGAGTAGGGAGGGTCTGTAAGGGTATCTCTCATGCCCTGCTATTGACGGTCAATTACAGTAAACAGAAAGGAACAGACTTTCCACTTCCAACAGAAAGATGTATTTCTACTCTACCACTAAATATCCTAGAAAAATTCTCTTTCAACAACCTAGAAGGGATAACAAAATTTCCTCACTATATGGAAAGCAATTTTAACATATAGTTTTGGAAAGAGTGTATTAAATGAATTTGGTTTATTTGCATTGTATAAATTTCATCTCAGGTAACAGAGAAAATGAGACTTGTGTTGTTATAAATAGATTTTGCCATTGGATTGTGACTATTATTATTTTTGGCTTTACAGAGTTGTTTTAGGTTTTAAATTTGTGGTATGGGAGTGGGCAAAGAGAAGGCAGACAGTAGATCTTTTGAGTTTTAGAAATCCTCTGGGATTTCATAAGAAGGTAGAAAGCTGTTTAAAGTGTCTTAAAAACATTATGATTTGCCTGTTGAACAAATAAAATACCAAAATAATTTAGATATGTAAGTTTGCCAAGCAGAAATTAGCACTTTATA